>CAWUFW010023163.1:0-80766 GCA_963921515.1 Calotriton arnoldi | reverse complement strand
CGTACCACAAGCAAAAGAATTATTGGGAGCAACCATGAGTGGTAAAGTGAACTGCCTGGTCTGTAATGTTTAAGAATTGTTGTTCTGTTTCAAGGTTGGCATTAGTGCAATGTTTCTGATTTTGTGTTAGTAGATTTGTATCTATTTGCAATTTGTTTGTGTTTTCTTTTTTGTATAAAAATCCTAAATGTGATGGTGGTGTGTGTAGGCTGGTGCTTGGCTGGCGGTGTGCGTGGAGTGGCGCTCGGCTGGCAGTGTGTGAGTAGTGACTTGCTGCTGGTCACTACACACACTGCTAGCCGAGCGACACTCCACGCAATCCATCAGGTTGTGTTGTTGCTGTGTTAGGAATGTGGGCGTGTGAAAGTGATGGGCCCTTGAATGGCGCTGTCTGCTGGTGTGAGTGTTGTAATGTGATGGGCCCGCGGCTGGTGGTGTGAATGGTTTTGTATTTGTCACACGTATGAAAGGTGTATGAATGGCCTGTAAAGAGGTTGGTGCCTTGTCGTGGCTTTACAGCTCACGAGCTGTGAGTCAATGGTTCAGTTTCTCGTCCTTTCAATTATTAACAGTGCATTTCATTTTTGTGAAATCACTTGTTAATACAATTGTATATACTGAACCATCACTCACCCTCGTGCCAAATCCAACCAGTATGTGTGTGTGTGCTTGAGGATTAGATGGTTGTGCAGTAATATTTTTTTTTGTCTTTCTCAAGCAGGGTGTACCTTGTCCCTTTTTGTGAATGTTGTAATGTGTTTGTTTCGTGCCTGGGGGTGTGAATGGTCTTGTGTGTATCACGTATGAAAGGTGTGTGAATGGCCTGTAAAGCGGTTGGGGCCTTGACGTGGCTTTACAGCTCACGAGCTGCGAGTCACTGGATCCGTTTTTGTCCTTTCAATTATTGACAGTGCATTTCATTTTTGTGAAATCTCTTGTTAATAAAATTGTATATACTGAACCATCACTTGCCCTCGTGCCAAATCCAACCAGTATGTGTGTGTGTGCTTGAGGAATAGATGGCTGTGCAGTAATCTTTGTCTTTTAGTCTGTCTGCCAAGGTGTACATTCCGTCTAAGAATAACCTACCAACTGTAGATATTGTCGTAAACGAAACACCCATGGGAGTACATGGTGATATCTCTCTTGTGGATCCCAACAAGTTATGGTACCCTCAAACCTCAAAATGTCTGTCACATTTTCCTTGCAATATTGTGCCAACATTTTCACGCTGCAGAAATAAACAACACATTATCTCATTATGACTTGGTTTGCAAGGGGGGTCACCTGGGCTTTTGGCCCGGGGCTCGGCGGCCACATAGGGAAACCTACCAAACCCACACATTTCTGAAAAGTAGACACCCGGGGGCTTCCAGGAGGTATGGCTTGCGTGGATCTCCAACGTTTCCTTACCCAGAATCCCTGCAAACCTCACTTTTAGCTGAAAAAATCACTTTTTTTCACACATTTGTGTGTGGGAAAGTGTGGCATCACTGGCCTCACACAAATTTCCTACCACCCAGCGTTCCCCCAGGTCTCCCGCTAAAATGGTGCCTCACTTGTGTGGGAGGCCCAAGTACCCGCGACAGGCAAGGGCCCACAACGTATTGAGGCGACCTCAAAATGGCCTTTCACAAAACCACCTGGTTTTGCAAGGGAGTCACCTGGGTTTGGCCCGTGGGCGGCCATCTGGGAAACCTGCCAAACTCCACACATTTCTGAAAAGTAGACACCCGGGGCTTCCAGGGAGGTATGGCTTGCGTGGATCCCCCAACGTTTCCTTACCAGAATCCCTGCAAACCTCACTTTTAGCTGAAAAAATCACTTTTCACACATTTGTGTGTGGGAAAGTGTGGCATCACTGGCCTCACACAAATTTCCTACACCCAGCGTCCCCCAGGTCTCCCTAAAAATGGTGCCTCACTTGTGTGGGAGGCCCAAGTACCATCGACAGGCAAGGGCTCACTAACGCATTGAGGCGACCTCAAAATGGCCTTTCACAAAACCACCTGGTTTTGCAAGGGAGTCACCTGGTTTGGCCCGTGCTCGGCGGCCATCTAGGAAGCCTACCAAACCCACACATTTCTGAAAAGTAGACACCGGGGCTTCCAGGGAGGTATGGCTTGCGTGGATCCCCAACGTTTCCTTACCCAGAATCCCTGCAAACCTCACTTTTAGCTGAAAAAAATCACTTTTTCACACATTTGTGTGTGGGAAAGTGTGGCATCACTGGCCTCACACAAATTTCCTACCACCTAGCGTTCCCCCAGGTCTCCCGCTAAAATGGTGCCTCACTTGTGTGGGAGGCCCAAGTACCACGACAGGCAGGGCCCACAACGTATTGAGGCGACCTCAAAATGGCCTTTCACAAAACCACCTGGTTTTGCAAGGGGAGTCACCTGGGTTTGGCCCCGTGCTGGCGGCCATCTAGGGAAACCTACCAAACCCACACATTTCTGAAAAGTAGACACCTGGGGCTTCCAGGGAGGTATGGCTTGCGTGGATCTCCAACGTTTCTTACCCAGAATCCCCTGCAAACCTCACTTTTAGCTGAAAAAATCACTTTTTTCACACATTTGTGTGGGAAAGTGTGGCATCACTGGCCTCACACAAATTTCCTACCACTAGCGTTCCCCAGGTCTCCCGATAAAAATGGTGCCTCACTTGTGTGGGAGGCCCGTACCAGCGACAGGCAAGGACACAAAACGTTTTGAGGCAACATCAACATTGCCTATCAAAAAATGTTTTGGGCCCTTGCCTGTCGCGGTACTTGGGCCTCCCACACAAGTGAGGCACCATTTTTATCGGGAGACCTGGGGGAACGCTGGGTGGTAGGAAATTTGTGTGAGGCCAGTGATGCCACACTTTCCCACACACAAATGTGTGAAAAAAGTGATTTTTTCAGCTAAAATTGAGGTTTGCAAGGGATTCTGGTAAGGAAACGTTGGGGATCCACGCAAGCCATACCTCCCTGGAAGCCCCCGGGTGTCTACTTTTCAGAAATGTGTGGGTTTGGTAGGTTTCCTAGATGGCCGCCGAGCATCAGGCCAAACCCAGGTGACTTCTGCAAAACCAGGTGGTTTTGTGAAAGGCCATTTTGAGGTCGCTCAATACGTTGTGCGCCCTTGCCTGTCGCGGGTACTTGGGCCTCCCACACAAGTGAGGCACCATTTTTATCGGGAGACCTGGGGGAACGCTGGGTGGTAGGAAATTTGTGTGAGGCCAGTGATGCCACACTTTCCCACACACAAATGTGTGAAAAAAGTGATTTTTTCAGCTAAAAGTGAGGTTTGCAGGGATTCTGGTAAGGAAACGTTGGGGGATCCACGCAAGCCATACCTCCCTGGAAGCCCCGGGTGTCTACTTTTCAGAAATGTGTGGGTTTGGTAGGTTTCCCTAGATGGCCGCCGAGCACGGGGCCAAAACCCAGGTGACTTCCTTGCAAAACCAGGTGGTTTTGTGAAAGGCCATTTTGAGGTCGCCTCAATACGTTGTGGGCCCTTGCCTGTCGCGGGTACTTGGGCCTCCCACACAAGTGAGGCACCATTTTTATCGGGAGACCTGGGGGAACGCTGGGTGGTAGGAAATTTGTGTGAGGCCAGTGATGCCACACTTTCCCACACACAAATGTGTGAAAAAGTGATTTTTTCAGCTAAAAGTGAGGTTTGCAGGGGATTCTGGGTAAGGAAACGTTGGGGGATCCACGCAAGCCATACCTCCCTGGAAGCCCCCGGGTGTCTACTTTTCAGAAATGTGTGGGTTTGGTAGGTTTCCCTAGATGGCCGCCGAGCATGGGGCCAAAAACCCAGGTGACCCCTTGCAAAACCAGGTGGTTTGTGAAAGGCCATTTTGAGGTCGCCTCAATACGTTGTGGGCCCTTGCCTGTCGCGGGTACTGGGCCTCCCACACAAGTGAGGCACCATTTTTATCGGGAGACCTGGGGGAACGCTGGGTGGTAGGAAATTTGTGTGAGGCCAGTGATGCCACACTTTCCCACACACAAATGTGTGAAAAAGTGATTTTTTCAGCTAAAAGTGAGGTTTGCAGGGATTCTGGGTAAGGAACGTTGGGGGATCCACGCAAGCCATACCTCCCTGGAAGCCCCCGGGTGTCTACTTTTCAGAAATGTGTGGGTTTGGTAGGTTTCCTAGATGGCCGGCCGAGCACGGGTCCAAAAACCCAGGTGACTCCTTGCAAAACCAGGTGGTTTTGTGAAAGGCCATTTTGAGGCCGCCTCAATACGTTGTGGGCCCTTGCCTGTCGCGGGTACTTGGGCCTCCCACACAAGTGAGGCACCATTTTTATCGGGAGACCTTGGGGAACGCTGGGTGGTAGGAAATTTGTGTGAGGCCAGTGATGCCACACTTTCCCACCACACAAATGTGTGAAAAGTGTTTTTTTCCAGCTAAAAGTGAGGTTTGCAGGGGATTCTGGGTAACGGAAACGCTGGGGGATCCACGCAAGCCATACCTCCTGGAAGCCCCCGGGTGTCTACTTTTCAGAAATGTGTGTGTTTGGTAGGTTTCCCTAGGTGCCGGCAGAGCTAGGGTTCAAAAACTACAGCTAGGCACTTTGCCAAAAAAGGGTCATTTTTCACTGCGAAATTGAGGTGGGACCGCATTGCGTTTGCGCCGTTTCCTGTCGCAGGCACTAGGCCGACCCACACAAGTGAGGTACCATTTTTCTCGTAAGACTTTGGGGAACGCGGGGTGGGTGGAAATTTGTGGATCCACGCAGATTCCAGAACTTTCCACCACAGAAATGTGGGGAAAATGTGTTTTTTTGGACAATTTTTTATGTTTGCAAGGGATTCTGGGTAACAGAACCTGGTGGGAGGCAGTCAAGTCACCCCATCCTGGATTCCCCTGGGTGTCTAGTTTTCAAAAATGTATAGGTTTGCTAGGTTTCCCTAGGTGCCGGCAGAGGTAGGGTTCAAAAACTACAGCTAGGCACTTTGCCAAAAAAGGGTCATTTTTCACTGCGAAATTGAGGTGTGACCACGTTGCGTTTTGCGCCGTTTCCTGTCGCAGGCACTAGGCCGACCCACACAAGTGAGGTACCATTTTTCTCGTAAGACTTTGGGGAACGCGGGGTGGGTGGAAATTTGTGGATCCACGCAGATTCCAGAACTTTCCACCACAGAAATGTGGGGAAAATGTGTTTTTTTGGACAATTTGTTATGTTTGCAAGGGATTCTGGGTAACAGAACCTGGTGGGAGGCAGTCAAGTCACCCCATCCTGGATTCCCCTGGGTGTCTAGTTTTCAAAAATGTATAGGTTTGCTAGGTTTCCCTAGGTGCCGGCAGAGGTAGGGTTCAAAAACTACAGCTAGGCACTTTGCCAAAAAGGGTCATTTTTCACTGCGAAATTGAGGTGTGACCACGTTGCGTTTGCGCCGTTTCCTGTCGCAGGCACTAGGCCGACCCACACAAGTGAGGTACCATTTTTCTCGTAAGACTTTGGGGGAACGCGGGGTGGGTGGAAATTTGTGGATCCACGCAGATTCCAGAACTTTCCACCACAGAAATGTGGGGAAAATGTGTTTTTTGGACAATTTTTTATGTTTGCAAGGGATTCTGGGTAACAGAACCTGGTGGGAGGCAGTCAAGTCACCCCATCCTGGATTCCCCTGGGTGTCTAGTTTTCAAAAATGTATAGGTTTGCTAGGTTTCCCTAGGTGCCGGCAGAGGTAGGGTTCAAAAACTACAGCTAGGCACTTTGCCAAAAAAGGGTCATTTTTCACTGCGAAATTGAGGTGTGACCACGTTGCGTTTTGCGCCGTTTCCTGTCGCAGGCACTAGGCCGACCCACACAAGTGAGGTAACATTTTTCTCGTAAGACTTTGGGGAACGCGGGTGGGTGGAAATTTGTGGATCCACGCAGATTCCAGAACTTTCCACCACAGAAATGTGGGGAAAATGTGTTTTTTTGGACAATGTTGTTATGTTTGCAAGGGATTCTGGGTAACAGAACCTGGTGGGAGGCAGTCAAGTCACCCCATCCTGGATTCCCCTGGGTGTCTAGTTTTCAAAAATGTATAGGTTTGCTAGGTTTCCCTAGGTGCCGGCAGAGGTAGGGTTCAAAAACTACAGCTAGGCACTTTGCCAAAAAAGGGTCATTTTTCACTGCGAAATTGAGGTGTGACCACGTTGCGTTTTGCGCCGTTTCCTGTCGCAGGCACTAGGCCGACCCACACAAGTGAGGTACCATTTTTCTCGTAAGACTTTGGGGAACGCGGGGTGGGTGGAAATTTGTGGATCCACGCAGATTCCAGAACTTTCCACCACAGAAATGTGGGGAAAATGTGTTTTTTGGGACAATTTTTTATGTTTGCAAGGGATTCTGGGTAACAGAACCTGGTGGGAGGCAGTCAAGTCACCCCATCCTGGATTCCTCTGGGTGTCTAGTTTTCAAAAATGTATAGGTTGGCTAGGTTTCCTAGGTGCCGGCAGAGGTAGGGTTCAAAAACTACAGCTAGGCACTTTGCCAAAAAAGGGTCATTTTTCACTGCGAAATTGAGGTGTGACCACGTTGCGTTTTGCGCCGTTTCCTGTCGCAGGCACTAGGCCGACCCACACAAGTGAGGTACCATTTTTCTCGTAAGACTTTGGGGAACGCGGGGTGGGTGGAAATTTGTGGATCCACGCAGATTCCAGAACTTTCCACCACAGAAATGTGGGGAAAATGTGTTTTTTGGACAATTTGTTATGTTTGCAAGGGATTCTGGGTAACAGAACCTGGTGGGAGGCAGTCAAGTCACCCCATCCTGGATTCCCCTGGGTGTCTAGTTTTCAAAAATGTATAGGCTTGCTAGGTTTCCCTAGGTGCCGGCAGAGGTAGGGTTCAAAAACTACAGCTAGGCACTTTGCCAAAAAAGGGTCATTTTTCACTGCGAAATTGAGGTGTGACCGCATTGCGTTTTGCGCCGTTTCCTGTCGCAGGCACTAGGCCGACCCACACAAGTGAGGTACCATTTTTCTCGTAAGACTTTGGGGAACGCGGGGTGGGTGGAAATTTGTGGATCCACGCAGATTCCAGAACTTTCCACCACAGAAATGTGGGGAAAATGTGTTTTTTGGACAATTTTTTATGTTTGCAAGGGATTCTGGGTAACAGAACCTGGTGGGAGGCAGTCAAGTCACCCCATCCTGGATTCCCCTGGGTGTCTAGTTTTCAAAAATGTATAGGTTTGCTAGGTTTCCCTAGGTGCCGGCAGAGCTAGGGTTCAAAAACTACAGCTAGGCACTTTGCCAAAAAAGGGTCATTTTTCACTGCGAAATTGAGGTGGGACCGCATTGCGTTTTGCGCCGTTTCCTGTCGCAGGCACTAGGCCGACCCACACAAGTGAGGTACCATTTTTCTCGTAAGACTTTGGGGAACGCGGGGTGGGTGGAAATTTGTGGATCCACGCAGATTCCAGAACTTTCCACCACAGAAATGTGGGGAAAATGTGTTTTTTTGGACAATGTTTTATGTTTGCAAGGGATTCTGGGTAACAGAACCTGGTGGGAGGCAGTCAAGTCACCCCATCCTGGATTCCCCTGGGTGTCTAGTTTTCAAAAATGTATAGGTTTGCTAGGTTTCCCTAGGTGCCGGCAGAGGTAGGGTTCAAAAACTACAGCTAGGCACTTTGCCAAAAAAGGGTCATTTTTCACTGCGAAATTGAGGTGTGACCACGTTGCGTTTTGCGCCGTTTCCTGTCGCAGGCACTAGGCCGACCCACACAAGTGAGGTACCATTTTTCTCGTAAGACTTTGGGGAACGCGGGGTGGGTGGAAATTTGTGGATCCACGCAGATTCCAGAACTTTCCACCACAGAAATGTGGGGAAAATGTGTTTTTTTGGACAATTTTTTATGTTTGCAAGGGATTCTGGGTAACAGAACCTGGTGGGAGGCAGTCAAGTCACCCCATCCTGGATTCCCCTGGGTGTCTAGTTTTCAAAAATGTATAGGTTTGCTAGGTTTCCCTAGGTGCCGGCAGAGCTAGGGTTCAAAAACTACAGCTAGGCACTTTGCCAAAAAAGGGTCATTTTTCACTGCGAAATTGAGGTGTGACCACGTTGCGTTTTGCGCCGTTTCCTGTCGCAGGCACTAGGCCGACCCACACAAGTGAGGTACCATTTTTCTCGTTAGACTTTGGGGAACGCGGGGTGGGTGGAAATTTGTGGATCCACGCAGATTCCAGACCTTTCCACCACAGAAATGTGGGGAAAATGTGATTTTTTTGACAATTTTTTATGTTTGCAAGGGATTCTGGGTAACAGAACCTGGTGGGAGGCAGTCAAGTCACCCCATCCTGGATTCCCCTGGGTGTCTAGTTTTCAAAAATGTATAGGTTTGCTAGGTTTCCCTAGGTGCCGGCAGAGCTAGGGTTCAAAAACTACACCTAGGCACTTTGCAAAAAAGGGTAATTTTTCATTGTGAAAATGTGGTACGTCCACGTTGCATTTTGAGCCATTTCCTGTTGTGGGCACAAGGGCTACCCACACAAGTGAGGTACCATTTTTATCGGGAGACTTAGGGTAACACAGAATTGTAGAGCAACTGTTATTACCTATTGACTTTCGATGCATTTCTGCCTTCCAAATGAAAGACAATGTGTAAAAATAAGTCATTTTGAAAAATGACCTATAATTCTCATGCTAGTATGGGTACTCCCAATTTCGGAAATGTGCAAATATCTACTGTTTCTAAAATCTACATTTTGTTCCCATTTCAGAAATACATAGGTGTCTTTCATAACAATTTTTCCATGTATACATTTTCCCAAAATAATTGCTATATACCCGGTACTTAAAAAAAATCATTGCAAGATGTTGCTCAATTATTGGCTCTGGGTTCGTCGGGTTCTTGGTGAACCTACAAGTCCTATATATCCCCACAACCAGAAAGGTCCAGCGGATATAACGGTATATTGCCTTCAAATAGCTGTCATAATTAGAAGAAGTTACAGGTGAAAACGTTGACACAAATGGCTGTTTTTTTCAACTAATTTTCAATTTTTCCTTTATTTAACTGTTAGTTTCTATAAGGAAAACTTTAAGGATCTACACAAATGACCCCTTGCTGAATTCAGAATTTTGTCTACTTTTCATAAATGTATGGCTTTCCAGGATCCATTATTGGTTTCATACCCATTTCTACCATTAACTGGAAGGAGGTTGAAAGCACAAAAAATAGCAAAAATAGGCTATGTCCCAGAAAAATGCCAAAACTGTGTAAAAAAAGTTGGTTTTCTGACAAAAGTCTGCTTGTCCCTGAAAGCTGGGAAGATGGTGATTTCATCCCCACAACCCCTTTTTGATGCCATTTGCAGGGAAAAATCAAGACGCTTTCATCTGTAGCCCTTTTTTTGCCTTTTTCCCAAAAAAAACAAAATTTAGCTGTATTTTGACTAATTTCTGGGTCCCCTCCAGGGGAACCCACAAACCCTGGGTACCTTTACAATCCCCATGATGTTAGAAAAAAGGACGCAAATTTGGCATGGATACCTTATGTGGTCAAAAAGTTACAGGGGACTAAGCGCGCACTACCCCAAATAGCCAAAAAAGGCTTAGCACAGGAGGGGAAAAGGCCTAGCAGCGAAGGGGTTAAAATAGCACTGTTATTTACCTTCCATGACTGAGATTTAATTACATGGTATTCTTAGTTTCTAAAACAAATGATAAAGTGAACTTGTTTAGAACTTTAAGGACCCACCAACCTTCCCATCATTTTATAAGTTATTTGATATTGATAATGGCTGATTTCAACTTGACTAGCATATTTTCCATTGTTGTACACTAGTTGATACGTCCTTAATCAATGCTCCATTATCTTAATTGCATAACTGAAGACACTACCTGAAGCACAAGTTACTAACTTGTGTAACGATATATCTGTAAGAGACAGTAGTTAGTGACAGATTCCTTACCTTAGAATATCCCCAGGCGTCAGGCTGGATCCGGAAAGTTTTTTGCGTAGCAGTACCCTTGCGCGTCGGTAGGCGGCGTCATGCGGCTCCGCGTCCGTCGTCGGCGTCGTGATCGCCGGGATGACGTCGCGGGCAGTACTTAGGCGCCGCTCCTGCGCGCTGACGTCAGTTCTGTACACGACTTTCCGCGCCAGGAACGCAGAGCCATGCAAGAAGCTGACACAGGTGTCTGAAAAATACTAGGGCCCTGAAAGGGATGTCCTTAACCCTAGAAATCAGTTCGCAGAACTGGGAGGATGGGTGGGCGGTAGGAATCTGTCACTAACTACTGTCTCTTACAGATATATCGTTACACAAGTTAGTAACTTGTGCATCTGAAAGAGACACGTTAGTGACAGATTCCTTACCTTAGAATAGATACCCCAGCAATACCAACCCCGGTGGTGAGTCTGCGAACAAAGATCAGACAAGGAAGTCCTGGAGGACAGAACGGCCAAAGAAGCCGTCCCTCCGGACCTGACTGTCAAGGCAGTAATGCTTTGTAAACGTGTGCAGCGAGGCCCACGTAGCTGCCTGACAGATAACCGGCAGCGGAACACCGCGGCCCAAGGCCGTGGTAGCAGCCGTTGCCCTGGTGGAATGGGCACGCAGCCCAACAGGAGGCTCCTTCTTAGCCAAAGAATAGCAGGTCTTGATGCACAAGGTAACCCAGCGGGAGATGGTCCTCTTGTGCACCGCCCGACCTTTTTGGCGCCCACGTAGCCAACAAAGAGCTGGTCATCCACCCGGAAGTGTTTTGTGTGGTCAATATAGAAGGAGAGCGCACGTTTTGGGTCCAGACGGTGGAGCCTCTCTTCCTCTCTGGAAGGATGCGGAGGCGGAAAGAAGGTGGGCAAAGTGATGGTCTGCCCAATGTGGAAAGCAGTAACCACCTTTGGCAAGAAGGACGGACGCGTCCGAAGAACAACCTTGTCTGGATGAACAGACAGAAAGGGAGGTTTGCAAGATAGAGCCTGGAGCTCACTCACCCGCCGAGCGGAGGTGATGGCCACCAGAAAGGCTGTCTTCAGAGTCAGAAGACGAAGAGGACAGTTATGTAGAGGCTCAAAGGGAGCGCACATTAAAAAGGTAAGAACCAAGTTCAAGTCCCACTGAGGCATCACAAACGGAACAGGAGGGAAGAGGTGTGTAATGCCTTTTAAGAACCCGTTAACAACAGGGGACTTGAAAAGGGAGGGCTGATCAGGGAGCCTGAGGAAGGCCGAGATAGCACAAAGATAACCCTTGATGGTACCCATGGCAGAACCCTGTTGGGCCAGAGAGAGAAGGAACAGAAGGACCTCAGAAAGAGGGGCAGAAAGGGGATTCACAGCCTTTGCTGTGCACCATGCCACAAATTTGTTCCACCTGCAGGCGTATACCACCTTAGTGGAGGGACGCCTGGCTGCCAGAATCACATCACAAACTTCGGGAGGCAAGTCGAAAGGAATCAACTGCCGCCGCTCAATCTCCACGCAAGCAGGTGTAGACTGGACAGGTTCGGGTGGAGGACCGTCCCCTGCTGCTGCGACAGAAGATCCTCCCGAAGAGGCAGACGGATCGGGGATCTACGCTCATATTGAGTAGCTCGGGATACCAAACTCTTCGAGCCCAGTCCGGAGCCACAAGAATGACTTGGGCCCGGTCGTGCCGAATCTTCTTCAACACTCTGGGTAGAAGTGGTATAGGCGGAAAGGCGTACAACAGACCGCAACTCCACTCGTGACGAAAAGCGTCGCCGAGCGAGTGCCGCCTTGGAAACTCCAATGCGCAGAACTGATGACATTGCGCGTTCTCTTCGGTGGCGAATAGATCTAACCAAGGCTCTCCCCACTGTAGAAAGAGTCCTTGCGCCACTTCCGAGTGAAGACGCCATTCGTGATCCATCATGCACCTGCGGCTGAGTTCGTCCGCCCTGGCGTTCAGCGAACCTGCCAGGTGTTGAACCATCAGGAACATGCCCTGATGTTCCAGCCATGTCCAGAGGCGCAGAGCCTCCTGACAAAGGGTCCACGACCCCACCCCGCCTTGTTTGTTGCAGTACCACATGGCGGTGGTGTTGTCTGTGAACACCTGCACTACCTTCCCTTTGACAGAGGGAAGGAATGCCTTGAGTGCAAGTCGGATCGCCCGGAGCTCCAGAATGTTGATATGGAGCCGGGACTCCGCCGGAGACCAGAGGCCTCTGATCTCCGCCTCTCCCATGTGACCGCCCCATCCCAGAAGGGACGCGTCCGTCACAACTGTGTGCTCTGGCTGGGGAAGGGAGAGGGATCTGCCCATGACCCATTGCCGGTTCGAGAGCCACCACTGCAACTGTTTTGCAGTCCCCTCCGAGATCTGGACGTGATCGGACAGGTTGCCCTGGTGCTGCGCCCACTGGAACTTCAGGTCCCACTGCAGAGCCCGCATATGCCATCTGGCATGATTGACCAGCAGGATGCAGGAGGCCATGAGGCCCAGCAGCCTCAGGGTCATCCGTACCGAAACCCAGGATAAAGGCTGAAAGATTGAAATCATAGCCTGAATATCCCGGACTCGCCGTACGGGAGGATAGGCCCGAAACTGCGTCGTGTCCAGAACTGCTCCGATGAAAAGGAGCTGTGGAGAAGGAATCAGATGCGACTTCGGCACATTGATGGAGAACCCCAGCGAGTGCAGGAGTTCGGCCGTAGTCTGGAGGTGGGAGACGACTGCCTGGGACGAGCCCGCCTTCAGCAGCCAGTCGTCGAGGTAGGGGAAGACTGAAACCCCTGCCCGGCGCAGATGAGCTGCGACCACCGCCAACACTTTCGTGAACACCCGAGGGGCACTGGTAAGGCCAAAGGGGAGCACGGTGAACTGAAAATGCTCGGGGCCTACCGTGAACCGAAGGTAACGACGGTGGGCCGGCAGGACGGGGATGTGGAAATATGCGTCCTGCAAGTCCAACGCTACCAACCAGTCTCCAGGGTCGAGGGCAGTCAAGACCTGAGCTAGGGTGAGCATCTTGAACTTCTCCTTCCGGTGGAAGCGATTGACGTTCCGGAGGTCCAAGATAGGACGCATGTCCTCCTTGTCCTTTTTGGGCACCAGGAAGTAGTGGGAGTAACAACCACGCCCTACTTCTGGGGTCGGAACATGCTCGATGGCCCTCTTGGCCAAGAGGGCCGTGACTTCCTTCTGCAGAAGCACCAAGTGATCCCCCGACATGCGGTGGAATTGAGGTGGCATGGCTGGGGGGTGGACTCGAAGGGGAGGGAGTAGCCCTTCGGACAATGTCCAAGACCCACCTGTCCGAGGTGATGGTACGCCAGTGGGGAAGGTGATGGCGGACCCTGCCCTCTACTGGCGTGCTGTGCACCTGAAAGGAGGAACTAGGAGGGTTTGGAGGCCGCGGACGGGTTGGAGGTGGTGGCCTGACCCGCACGCTGGTTGCCCGATCCGCCACGGCGGAATCCACGTCCTCGGCCACGCGAAGACGCCTGCTGCGCGGGCCGGTGGCTGGGCAGCTGACGTGAAGGGCGCCCCTACCGTGGCCACGATAGGGGCGAAAAGCAGAAGTCAGCGGAGGGCGTGTAGCAGAAAGGCCCAGGGACTTTGCAGTAGCCCGTGAGTCCTTAAAGCGCTCCAACGCATGGTCTGCTTTGGACCCAAAAAGACCGACTCCATCAAAGGGCATGTCCATGAGAGTATTCTGGACATCCCCTGAAAAACCAGTGGTTCTCAGCCAGGCGTGGCGTCGTAGCGCCACCGTCGTTGCAATAGACCTGCCCAGCGAGTCGGCGGTATCAAGGCCACATCGAATTGTATATTTGGCCGCATCCCTTCCTTCTGCAATGGCGCGGGAAAGCAGTGTCTGGACCTCCTCAGAACACTGGGGCAAAACATCCGCCACCGAATCCCACAAGGAGTGGGTATATCGGCCCAAAAGGCAAGCGGTGTTGACGGACCGCAAGCCAGCACTGGAGGAAGAAAAACCCTTCTTCCCAAATTGATCCAGGCGTTTGGATTCCCTATCCGGAGGGGCGGTAGGGAAGGCGGTTTGGGAAGCGGAGGCTTGGACAACCAAGCTCTCAGGGGTGGGGTGGACAGAGAGAAACAGGGGTCGCCCGGAGCTGGGCGATGGCGTCGGAACACGTTCCTATCCACAGGAGCCCCTGTGTTGGGCTTGGACCAGGCGCCCAAAAGAACGTCAGTGAGGGCGTCGTTAAACGGCAGCACAGTCTCCGAAGAGGAGGCTGCCGGCTGAAGCACCTCTGTCAAGAGATTAACCTTGACCGCCACAGCAGGGAGTTGGAGATGTAAGGCTCCAGCTGCCCTACGCAACACCGTTGCAAAATTGGCTCCCTCCTCCGTAGCCACGGGAGGAGACAGCATGCCAGTGTCAGGGGAAGTATCTAGACCACTAGCATCCCCTAGACCCTCTGTCCAGTCCTCATCGTACTGACACTGTTGTGTCAGAGGGTCATCAGACCCTCCCAGTCCTCCTGGTCCTCCTCAGGTTCAAAATAAGGGGGAGGAGGGACATTTGGGACCCAAGGTCTCATCGGCGCCGGAACCGGCGCCGAGCGACGTCGGTCCGGGTCCATGTCCGGAAGGAACTGGGGAACGACGCCGCTCGGAGCCCCAGGCGGCGTCGAGAACGGCACCGGAGACATCGGCGCCGGCGGAGGTGTCGTTAGGTCGACCGGCGTCGATGGGGGTTGTGGAGCCGGGATCGAGGCCGGGGCCGAAGCCGGAATCGAGGCTGGAGGCACGGGCGACGCCGGGGCCGGAGCCGTCGGCGACGCCGGAGCAACCCCATCAGGGCCCGCGGGGCCCGAAGGCGCACCGGAGGGGCCTGGAGGCCCGAAGAGGCGGGCCATGGCCGACAGGAATTCCTGCACTTTGGCCGGATCCGCCCCCGAACCCGGGAAGGGCGGGTATGGCGGGGGCGACTCCACAGGCATGTCCGGGGCCGCGGGGGCGGGGACGGTGCCGGGAGGGGCCTCAGCCGAGTCGCGAGACCGGCGAGGCGAAGTCCTAGAGCGATGATGCTTTTGGACTTCTTGTGTTTTGACTTACCGGACGAAGAAGACTTCGATGCCGACGACCGGTGTGGACTCCGCGATCGACCCCTGGACCTCTCACGCGACCGGGGCTTCCGCGGAGCCGAATGCCGGGCCTCGAGGAGCTTTCGAGACCGCTCTCGCAAAGCTTTCGGGTTGAGGGCCTGGCAGTCGGTACAAGACTCCGTGTCGTGGCCTCGGCCGAGGCAGAAGAGACACTCCCAATGCGGGTCGGTGACGGACATCATCCGAGCACAGGCGCCGCAACGTTTGAAACCGGGCATCCCTACGACACCTTGATAGAAAAACAGTGAAAAAATTCACCAAAAAGTATGGTCAAAAAATGACCAGGGCACTGCTCTTCCCGGATCTGCGCTTGCTGGCGCGGAAAAAGAAGAACTGACGTCAGCGCGCAGGGGCGGCGCCTGAGTACTGCCCGCGACGTCATCCCGGCGATCACGACGCCGACGACGGACGCGGAGCCGCACGACGCCGCCTACCGACGCGCAAGGGTACTGCTACGCAAAAAACTTTTCCGGATCCAGCCTGACGCCTGGGGATATTCTAAGGTAAGGAATCTGTCACTAACGTGTCTCTTTCAGATACAATGTATATAGCTGCATTTTCAATAGGATTTGAAGTATGTCTGTTTATAGGGTACTTTTGAATCGGTAGAGATTTTCCAGCCTGTGTGTGTGATGTAAGTAACCAAAAGTTAGATGCACCACTTCCTGTGATAACAACAAGCCAAAGGTCATGCAATCTTGAAACAAGTTACTTACCTTCGGTAACAATGTATCTGTAAGAGACATATGTTCCTTACCTTATAATTTCCCCCAGGCGTCAGACTGGATCCGGAGATTTTTTCTCTAGCAGTACCCCTGCGCGTCGGTAGGTGGCGTCAGTCGACCCCGCATCCGTCATTGGCGTTGTGGTCACCAGGATGACATTGCGGTGCCTACATAGATGACCCCCTGCGTGCTGACGTCAGTTCTGACACGACTTTCCACGCCAGAAGCGAAGAGCCATGCAAGACACTGACCACTGGTGCGCCGCCACTAGGGCCCAATGGACTCCCTATCCCTAGAAATCAGTTCGCAGAGCGTGGAGGATGGGTGGGACGGTACAGAATCTATAACTAACATATGTCTCTTACAGATACATCGTTACCGAAGGTAAGTAACTTGTTCATCTGAAAGAGACAGTTAGTTATAGATTCCTTACCTTAGAATAGATACCCAGCAATACCATCCCCGGAGGAGGGACTGCGAACCAAGTTCACACCAGAAAATCCTGGAGGACCGAACGGGCAAAATAGCCATTGCTCCGGAGTTGCCTGTCCAGGCAGTAATGTCTGGTAAACGTGTGCAGAGATGCCCATGTTGCCGCCTGGCAGATGTCAAGGAGTGGGACTCCGCGTGCCAATGCAGTGGTTGCTGCCATAGCCCTAGTGGAGTGAGCACGCAGCCCCACAGGAGGATCTTTCTTAGCTAGAGAGTAGCAGATTTTTATGCAAAGGACAACCCATCGCAAGATGGTACATTTTTTAACAGCCCTGCCTTTCTTAGCACCCACATAGCCAACAAAGAGCTGATCATCCACCCGGAAATCTTTGGTGCGGTCAAGGTAGAATGACAGCACACATTTAGGGTCCAGACGATGGACTCTCCTCCTCCTTGGAAGGGTGCGGAGGTGGGAAGAAAGTAGGCAATGTGATGGATTGATCTATATGAAAAGGTGAAACCACTTTTGGTAGAAACAAAGGTCTTGTCCTAAGCACCACTTTGTCCGGATGCACAGAGAAGAAAGGGGGCTTTGAAGACAGATCTTGAACTTCACTCACTCTGCGAGCAGAGGTGATGGCAACAAGGAAGGCAGTCTTTAGAGTAAGGCGTCTGAGAGGACAATTATGAAGAGGCTCGAAGGGAGCACACATAAGGAATGTAAGAACAAGATTCAAGTCCCACTGGGGCATTATGAAAGGAGATAGAGGAAATAGATGAGTAATGCCCTTAAAAAATATATTTACAATAGGAGACATGAATAAGGATGGCTGATCAGGTAGCAGAAGAAAAGCAGAGATAGCCTTTGAGAGTGTCCAGAGCAGAGCCCTGCTGGGCCAAACAAAGTATATACAAAAGATGTTGTGAAAGTGGGGCAGAAAGGGGATCCACAGCCTTTGCTGTGCACCATGCCACAAACTTACTCCATTTACAGGCGTATACCGATTTAGTGGAGGGACGACTGGCTGCCAAGATGAGATTACAGACTTTGGGCGGAAGGTCGAAAGCTGTCAACTGTCGCCGCTCAATCTCCACGCAACAAGGTGGAGACTGGACAGGTTCAGGTGAAGAACTGTCCCCTGGTCCTGTGATAGAAGATCCTCCCGAAGGGGCAGTCTGATCGGAGGATCGATGGCCATGCTCAGGAGCTCGGGGTACCAGACTCTTAGTGCCCAGTCCGGAGCCGCAAGAATAATTTGGGCCCGGTCGCACTTGATCTTCTTGAGCACTCCGGGCATAAGTGGTACAGGCGGAAAGGCATACAGGAGGCCACAGTTCCACTCGCGACAAAAAGCGTCGCCGAGTGAGTGTCGCCTTGGAAACTCCAACGCGCCAAACTGCTGACATTGCGCGTTCTCTTCGGTGGCAAACAGATCTAACCCAGGCTCTCACCACCACTGAGAGAGACTCTGCACCACCTCCAAGAGAAGACGCCATCCGTAATCAACCAACCACCGACAGCTGAGTTCGTCAGCCCCGGCATTCAGAGAACCCAACAGGTGTTGAACCACCAGGGTCATGCCCTGATGTTCCAGCCATGTCCACAGGCGAAGAGCCTCCTGACAAAGAGTCCACGACCCCACCCCGCCCTGTTTGTTGCAGTACCACATGGCGGTGGAGTTGTCTGTAAACACGTGCACCACTTTCCCTTTGAGAGAGGGAAGGAATACTTCAGTGCCAGTCGGATCGCCGGGAGCTCCAACAGGTTGATATGGAGCCCGGACACCACCGGAGACCAGACGCCTCTGCTCTCCGCATCTCCCAGATGGCCGCCCCATCCCAGGAGTGACGCATCCGTCACCACCGTTCGATCTGGTTGGGGAAGGGAGAGGGACCTGCCTTTGACCCAATCTTGGTGCGTTAGCCACCACTGCAGTTGTTGTGCAGTTCCCTCTGAGATCTGAAAGTAGTCGGAAAGATTCCCGATGCTGCGCCCACTGGAACTTCAGGTCCCACTGCAGAGCCCTCGTATGCCATCTGACATGATCCACCAGCAGGATGTAGGAGACCACAAGGCCCAGCAGCCTCAGAGTCATTCTCACCAAAATAAAAGGATAGAGGCTGAAACATCGGTATCATAGCCTGAATATCCCGGACTCGCTGCTCGGGAGGATAAGCCCGAAACTGCACCGTGTCCAGAACAGCTCCGATGAAAGGGATCATCTGAGAGGGAGTCAGGTGTGACTTCGGCACGTTCATAGTGAACCCCAGCAAGTGCAAGAGGTCCGCCGAAGTCTGGAGGTGGGAGAAGACAGCCTGGAGCGAACTCGCCTTCAACAGCCAGTCGTCGAGATAGGTGAAGACTGGAACCCCTGATCTATGCAGATGAGCTGTGACCACCGCCATCACCTTTGTGAACACCTGCGAGGCACTGTTAAGGCCAAAGGGGAGCACTGTGAACTGAAAGTGCTCGTGGCCCACCGTGAACCGTAGATAGCGTCTGTGGGCTAGCAAGCAAGACGGGAATATGGAAATAGGTGTCCTGCAAGTCCAACACCACCATCCAGTCTCCGGGGTTGAGGGCAGACAGGACCTGAGCCAACGTGAGCATTTTGAACTTCTCCTTCCAGAGGAAGCGTTTGAGGGCCCTGAGGTCTAGAATAGGACGCAGGCCTTTGTCCTTCTTGAGCACCAGAAAGTAGCAGGAATAACAATCACGACCTACTTCTGGTGCAGGGACCTCTCTGTAGCTCCCTTGGCTAAGAGAGCTGAGATTTCCTTGCGGAGAAGCGCCAAATGATCCTCCGACATGCGATTGAAAGACGGTGGCATGGAGGGAGGGGGAGTGTCGAAGGGGAGGGGGTAGCCCCTTCGGACTATTTACAAAACCCACATGTCCGACGAGATGGATTACAAGTGGAGGAGGTGATGGCGAATCCTACCTCCCACTGGCCGTTGATGGACCTGAAACATCAGACTAGGAGGGTTTGGAGGCTGCGGCAGGGGGAAAGGGTGGACTGGCCCACCGCTGGCTCCCAGACCCGCAGTCACGCAGAGGCTGGGTAGCTTGAGTGAGCCGGTGGCTAGACTGGGCCCGACGGGGTTGGGCGCCCCTTCCGTAGCCAAGAAAGGGACGAAAAGCAGACTGGAGTGGACGAGAAGGCGCAGCGAGGCCCAAAATCCGGCTGTAGCCCGAAAATCTTTAAAGCGCTCCAGCGCCGATTCTGCTTTGTCACCAAAAAGACGACGGCCATCAAAGGGCATGTCCATCAAGGTTGACTGGACATCCCCCGAAAAGCCAGATGTCCTCAACCAGGCATAGCCCCTAAGGGCTACCAACATGGCAATCGTTCTGCCCAGTGAGTCGGTAGTATCCAGTCCACAACTAATCGTGAATTTGGCTGCGTCTCTCCCATTTGCCACTGCCTGGGAGAGAATGGCCCAGGCCTCCTCCAGACACTGAGGCAGCACCTGCGCAACCGTATCCCAGATGGTATGGGAGTATCCGCCCAAGAGGCACGTGGTATTCACGGACAGCAGTGCAAGCTGGAGGAAGAGTACATAGGCTTTCCAAGATGGTCCAGCTTCTTGGATTCCGTATCTGGAGGAGCAGAAGGGAATGCGCCCTTTGAAAAAGAGGCTTGGACCACCAAGCTCTCGGGGGAAGGGTGTTGGGTCAGGAAAACTGGGTCGCCCGGGATCGGGCGGCGGCGGGAAATTGTCCTCTCCACAGGAGCCCATGTGCTGGGCTTGGACCAGGTGCCCAGGAGGACGTCAGTGAGGAATTCGTTAAACGGCAATAGGGGTTCAGAAGTGGTTGCCATAGGTTGAAGCACCTCCGTCAGGAGGTTAGTCTGACTGCTACCGAAGGGAGCTCAAGGCCCAAGTTCTCGGCCTCCCTTCTCACCACCACAGCATAGGATGCTCCCTCCTCCGTAGCCACGGTAGGGGAGAAAGCAAGTCAGTGTCTGGAGAAGTGTCCAGACCACTAGCGTCACCGAGGTCCTCTCACCAGTCCGGTTCTTCCAGCTGGTCAGCTAAAGGGCCCAGCGACCCCTCCCAGTCCTCATCACCACCTTCTGGTCGATATGGAACACCGGGGATGAACAGGGGAACAAAAGTACCCTCCGGCATCTGTTCTGACATCGGTCTGGCTTCGGGTCCAACTCAGGGATGAAGATGAGGACCGCGTTGGTCGGGGAAACGACCGGCGCAGGGGGAGTCGTCGTCGCGATAGGCGCTGGGGAACGTCGAGTTAGATCGACCGGGCGTTGATACGGATCCAGGCCTGGATCCGCGGTGGACCTTTGGCACTGGGGCCGGAGCCGCCAGAATCGAAGGCCCAGGACGCCAACCCGCCCTGCGGGGCCCGAAGGCACGCCAGTGGAGTTGGGCTGCCCAAGGACGAGGTGTAAGGCCTCGTAAAACTGTTGAAGCTGGGCAGGGGATGCTCCTGCACCCGGAAATGGGGGAGGCCCGAAGGCGCGCCAGCGGAGTCGGGCTGCCCAAAGACGAGGTGTAAGGCCTCGTAAAACTGTCGAAGCAGGGCAGGGGATGCTCCAGCTCCCGGAAATGGGGGAGGCGCGGAGTTGTCCCTGAATCAGGCACCGGAGACGGAGCCTTTGAACGACAACGCTCTGAATCCTGCGTCGCGTCAGCCGACCAATGGGGAGAGGGTGAAGAGCGCTTGTGCTTCTTCGCCTTCTTCTTGTATTTGGACTTACCCGATGAACTCGACGACTTGAAGTGCGACGAGGAGTGGGGGCACCGCGAATGGCCTTGAGACCTTCCTCTCGAACGAGATACTGGAATGATGTGGAGCCGACCGCTGGGACTAAAGCAACATTCGGGACTGTTCCCGCAAAGTTTTCAGCGCTATGGCCCAGCAGTCGGAGCACGACTTCGGGTCGCGCTGCAGACACCACAGGCACACGAGGTGCGGATCCGTCACAGACATCATCTTGTGACAGGCGCCGCAGAGCTTGAAGCTGGTTCGACGAAGGGACATCCCTCGCGCACCAGGAGTCGAAAGACACAAAAAGAAGTCGACAAAAGTCGCAAAAAGTTTAGCCAAAAATAGGCTAAGGGATAGCTCTCTCTGGATCTGCGATAGAATGGCGCGGAAAAAGAAAGAACTGATGTCAGCGCGCAGGGGCAGCATCTAAGTTGCACCGCGACGTCATCCTGGTGATCACGACGCCGACGAGGACTCGACCGAAGCCACCTACCTACGCGCAGGGGTACTGTAGAGAATAAATCTCTGGATCCAGTTTGACGCCTGGAGAAAATTCTAAGGTAAGGAATCTATAACTAACGGTCTCTTTCAGATACTTCTTTTGATTTCAAGGAGTCTAAAGGTCAGGTGACGTCACTTCCCGTGATGTCATCAGCTCAAATGCCTTGCAATGTCACTGCCTGTGACATCGTTGGGGTGGATCAAAGGTCATGTGATGTCACTAGTTCAAAGTTTGTGTGATGTCACTTCCTGTGACATCAGGCGGGCGTAGGGTCTCATGGCATGCGATGTCACTTCCGCTACCCCAGGCACTTTGATCAATTGACGTCCATGATATTGGCCAGTAGGGCTTCAGTAGATTTAACCTGGAGAAAATAACCACTTAGAAGACAGTCACATCATATACAAAGCTGTACATGTTTTATTAAAATAGTTAGTGACTATTTTATGCTGGTCAACATGAATACTGACTTGGACACAGATGCATTGTAGTTTCTACTTTTAACTAGCCTTAGCTTCTTAATTTCTGCACTTCTTGATCTAAAATCTGGCAATATCTGCTCTTTCGGTGAGTTTTACTATCCACCTGAGAAGGTTATTTTTAGGTTGGGCCATCCAGACAGCACATATTGCCTGGTTGCAAAAGACCTACTGTGGGATTATCAAGAGCATCTGCCCTGCCAAGTACAACACATCAGAGGTTAGACAAACACATTTTAGGGTGAGGTCCGCAACACAGCACTATAATGTATAAGTCACACATTTATAGCGTCTCCTGACACCATTGGATCTGTGTGGCACAAGCCGAGATGGTACTAGGAGCCATGCTCCATTAGGTGAAGTAGAACAAGTCTGGCATGCTGCTAGCTGAGTGCAGTGCACACACTATGTGCTGCCTGACCACAGCCTGCTGCATAGATACTGGGAAGCTTTGCAAACTAATTATCGTTAATTAGAGCTGGTACCGCGCCGCTGCCTGGCTGCATTCATTCAGCCGAGTCTCACTCTCAACCCGAGCCACTGCGCAGCCTCACCCGAAGTGGCTGTCACAGAAGACAACAAAAACAGTTCCTCTATCTGCAGTGACAAAATTATTGAATGATCAGGGGCAGTGCCTTGCCTTGTTGGTTTTACGGCAACTGGCACCACTCCCGCACTACCGTCAGTTTGTGTTGGGATTATGGTCCATAAATGAGTGGCAGGCATATTAAACTTTTTCTTGTTCCGCCACAGGCAGAGATAGAGAGAGTGTGACGTTGGCATACTCTCGTCCACGTGGCACCTAACTGGCAACGCACTCTGTGTGCTAACGTAAACATGTCTTTACAGGGTCGTTGGTGCGCGTGACGGCACCAGGCAGTATGTTTTTAATTTTACCATCCCGCCTGCCAGGTTGGCCCCAAGAAGGCATTGCTGCTGCTCAGGTGGGCCTGCTGGAAAACAACATGCATGGGGTCCTCTAACCATAAAAAATGCCACCAGCCAGAGTGAGACACTCTTGAGGAGAGCTGCCTATGGCTCTCCATCCATTCTGACACAGCATTAAGCTGCAGCTGTAGGCAGTCGCCCTCCTCCACGGCTGAAGCCCGAAGACATGTTGCAGCTCAAAACTGTGTAAATAAAGGCAGCTGGCGAAGAGCTCAGCATTGAGACACTTCCAGGCACTGGTGGAATGGCAGCACTCAGGTGAGTCATGCATTCTGCCTAAGGTTGAGACCTTTCCAAGAAAAAAATTACTGGCCATTAGTTGTTGTTTCAAGAGTCTGCAAAGGCCTGGACGTGATACTAAATAGGACTGGAAACAATTATTAATTTGTAATGTGCTATTTCTGTATTTGTTTACTTTAAGTATTAGTCATGGATTCAGGCCGGAGGGTGAAGCAGCACCGGCCCATCGGAACGGCTGTGTTCTCGAGATCTGGGGTCGTATAGGAAAGTAGGATCTGCTTTTATGGTTACCCCCACTCTTTGCCTGGTGTTATGCTGTTTCTGACTAGTCTGACTGGGATCCTGCTAATCAGGACACCAGTCTCTGTGCTTTCTCCATTAAATTGGTAATGGTGAGTACCTAGGTACATCCCAGATTGGCTACTGGTGTACCCTTATAAGTCCCTAGTATATGGTACTGAGGTACCCAGGGCATAGGTACACCAGCGATCTCCCATGGGCTGCAGCATGCCACCCATGAGAGACCACTCAAATAGTGCCATTGCTAGCACCACTTACGACAGATATAAATTTATTATTGCGATACATAGAGTGGCCATGCGTCATTACGCGATGACGATCTCTAAACTGGCTGTAACGAACCCTGTCATGTTTGGTATCAAACATGCACTGTAAAGCTCCTCCGTGAGGCCCTCAGTGCTCCCGGTACCAGTCTTCCAGAAATGGACAGCAAGCTAGGGCTGCTGCCGACCAGAGGCATGTTTCTGCCCTCCTGCTGCTGAGACAAGCTCGAGCAGGGGAAGGCAGAACAATAGATATCCTGTCACAGGGAGATGTGACCACCTCCCAGACATGGTTTAGTGTATTGGGGCAGGGTGGGGGCACTTGCCAGAGCCAGAGACTGCTTGAAGGGCACATTTGGTGCCCTCCTTGCATACTCCAGTTTAAACCAGTTCAGGGAGCTGTTGGCTCCCGCTCTGGTGCAAAATTGGACAAAGGACATGGGAGAATCCTCCCCACTGCCCAGCCCCTTCTCTGGGAAGGACCCCTGAATCATTCCAACCCTTTCCTTAGGGTATTTAAGGGCTTACCTGTGGGTGGGTCCCTAGTTCGTCATGGGACAAGATTCATTTCCAACACCACTTCTTCTTTGACCGTCTGGGCACTCTGGACTTCGCTGGACTTCGCTCTGGGCATCAAGCTACAACTGGGAAGACTCCTGCTGCTCCTGATCTCCTCGCCCTGCTTGTCTGCTGCAACATCCGTGCCTGTGCCAAACTTCCAAGGCCTGTGGGCATCCAAAACACCTGAAGGAATCTCCCTTGAAGTGAAGGAGTCACTTCCCTGCATCTACAGGCACCGCAACTAAGCTGACTGGTCTGCTGATCCTGGGCTCCCACGGAATCCGAAAAGCTCAGCAACACAGGTGGTGATTCTTCACATCCCTCGAGGCCTGCCCTGTCTTCTCACCAAGTTGAGGCCAGTATCCCTTCTCGGAGCCGCAGGCACCGAACCTCTGTGCACCGCTGTCGACTTGCAGTTGCAAAGGATTGTTGGCTTTCTTCCACCAAGATCTTCGGGCTACAAGTAGCCCCAACTTCAAGCATCTCCAGTGACCAAGATCTTCGTCCTCACCCCAACACTTGCATCGTGGGCTTGCATCTTTGGTAAGATGCTCGAGGTCCTCATGCGACGCCAGTGCCTCCGGCCTGTGGGTCCTCTTGAGGGTCATGCTAGAATTCTTTGGGCTCCCCTGATTGCTTGGGGCCTGCCCTGACTCCCCTCCTCGTGGTAAGTCACCTGGACCTTGCTGGTCCCAACATTGCACCATCTTCGCTTTCCACGTTGTTTTCAGTTGCCAAGGCTTGTTGGTGCTCCCGAAGGACACCGACTCCTCAACTCTCGACATCAGACGTGGGACAGCTCTTGAATGGCTCCACAGCGTCGCCTGGTCCTCACAGCTGCAGCTCCAAGGTCACCGTCAACTCTCCTGCCGCACACGACATCAGTGGGCATTCGTCTTCCGTGCCTCCTGGTTACTTCAAAGTGGCATAGACTCTGTCCCCTGTGCTTTCAGGTACTTCTCGACTTGAATCCACCTTTGGGTTCCACCGGACATTTTCTCCTTCTCCAGCAGCGGCATCTTACTGAAGTCCTCCATTGGGTTCGACGGCGGTTTCCGACGCCACTTCACACCTATGCACCCGGCTCCTCTGGGGCAGGTATCCACGGGTGGGGTGGCTGTCCAACCTTCTGTCTTCCTCGGGGTTTCTTCAGGGTCCACTGGGAAGGATCCTTCTTTAAAATTTGAACCGCGACTTACCCATTGACTTGCATTGATCCCGCGGTCATGTCCCCACTCTGCACACGGCCTCCGTGGGGCTCCTTGTTACTTACCTTGGGTGGTTCCTTGGGTCCCCACCACTTCTACGTCTTCTGGGTATAGTCTTGACTTGAGTCGTGGTCCGCATACCACTATCTTAGTATATGGTTTGGTCTCCCCCCTGGTGACCACTGTGTATCACGTGCTACTTACCCGTTTCTATTGAAAAGTATTGTGTGCATTGTGTGTATCTCCGGCTAGGAGATACCTGTATGTGTAAGTGAGTGTTATGTAATAAATACATATTTTTATAAATACACTGTGTGGTTCTTTTTCACTTAATCTATATCGATAAGATTATGTTCTGGTAAAACAAGCTGCTTTGCACTCCTTCTGGACTAAGCCTGGAGGCTGCTCTCCACAGCTACCACTTGGAGAGCTTTCTAAGATTGTCTAAGACCACTAAAATCACCATAAGTGTTGTCTGGATTGATGCAGGGTGGCCACTTACCTACATGTGCATCATATACCAATCCAGCATCTCACAGTGGGTCCCTAGATTTGTCATGGGACAAGATTCATATCAAGACACCACTTCTTCGACCGTCTGGGCACTCTGGACTTTGCTCTGGGCACCAAGACTGCAACTGGGAAGACTCCTGCTGCTCCTGGTCGCGTCGTCCTGCAAGTCTGCTGCAACGTCTGTGCCTATGCTCCATACAGGATCCTCCTAAGGCCTGTGGACATCCAAGACACCTGAATAAATCTCCCTTGAAGTGAAGGAGCCACTTTCCTGTATCCCGCAACAAAGCTGACCGGCCTGCTGATCTTGGGCTCCCACGGACTCCGGAAGGCTCAGCAACACAGGTGGTGGTTCTTCAACTCCCTCGAGGCCTGCACTGTCTTCTCACCATGTTTGAGGTCAGTATCCATCGTCGGAGCCCCAGGAACCAAACCCCTGTGTAACGCGTCGACTTGCAGTTGCAAAGGCTTGTTGGCTCTCTTCCTCAGAGATATTCGGGCTCCAAGTAGCCTCCACCTCAAGCATCTCCTGTGACCAAGATCTTCGTCCTCACCGCATCTTTTGCACAGTGGGCCTGCATTTTTGGTGAGCTGCTCGAGGTCCTCTTGCGACTCCAGTGCTTCCGGCCAGTGGGTCCTATTGAGGGTCTTCTTGTACTTCAGTGGGTTCCCCTGATTGCTTGGGGCCTACTCTGACTCCCCTGCTTGTGGTGAGTCCCTTGGACCTTGCTGGTCCCGACACTACACCTTTTTCGCTTGCCACGTTGTTTGCAGTTGCCAAAGCTTGTTGGTGCTCTCGACAGACACGGACCCCTCAATTCTCGACATCCGATGTGGGACAGCTCGTGAAGTGCTCCTGGTCTTCAACAACATCGCCTGGTCCACACAGCTGCAGCTCCAAGTTACGTCAATTCTCCTGCAACACCCGACATCGGTGGGCATTGGTCTTCTGTGCCGCCTCCTGAGTGGCACAGACTCAGTCCCCTCTGCTTGCAGGTACTTCTCATCTTGAATCCACCTTTGGGTTTCACCGGACACTTTCCTCTTCTTCACCTGCGGCATCTTCCTGAAGTTCTCCATTGAGTTTGACAGCGGTTTTGGACGCCACATCGCACCTATGCACCTGGCTTCCCTGGTGTAGGTAACCTGGTTTCTAGGGTATTCACGGGTGGGGTGGCTCTCCAACCTTTTGTCTTCCACGTGTTTTCTTCAGGGTCCACTGAGAAGGGTCCTGCTTTAAAATTGCAACCGCGACTTATCCATTGACTTGACTTGAATTGAGCACGTGGTCGTGTTTCCACTCTGCACACGGCCTCGTGGGGTTCCTGGTTACTTACCTCACAAAATCTTTCAGGGGCTCCTGCAGCGCGGGAAGCCTTGTTGCTGTTTGTTTGCCCTCCGGTGGGGGCCAAGACCAGTGGAGGCCGGAGACTGTGACCGGGAGCCGGGGAGTGCAGGACTACACTCCCCAGCGTCCCCTGCGGCATCCAGCGCAGCCGGCAACGTTCCTCTTGCGCCAGGAGGCGCCAACAAAATTTTCCAGGGGCTCCCGCAGCGCGGGACGCGCACGGGCGTGCCCGGGCCAAGGGCAGGCCGTCTGCGGCTGGGCGAGGCTGGGCTGGGCCATCCCCCTTGGCTGTGGACCTTGGTGACTCCGGCGAAAACTGTGAGTTGGTTTTTGACATTGTTTTCCTGTCTTTGTCCTTGGAAAAAACTGGAACTGGCATCTCCCTACCCAAGTTGCGAGGGGCTAATCGTAGATTCAGCGTGCTTGCCCTACTTGGCCCAGTTACTGAGTGGGTAGAGCTGGATTCAACTCTGCTCACAAAACATTGTTTTACCTCATGCCTCCTATAAGCCACTTGTATTTCTCAGTACCTGCAAGACTGGACGATACCCCTTCCCTGGTTTGCTTTGGTCTGTTTTTGACGGAACTATGCTCAAATTGGGCTAGACTACATTATTGCAACTGCCATCTACATATACGGGATTATCTGTATTTGGATGTTTGTTTTTATTCTTTCCATCACTGTGTTATTCTTCTGATTATTTGTCATCTATTGTTATTATGGGCAAAAGGAAATCCTGCGAGGGTGACATGGGTGAAGGAAGAAGGAAAAAGTTGAAAAGGGGCAAAAGGAAAAGTTTGGCTGGAGCACAAGGGGCAGGGGAGGGGGTGATGGATAGAATAAATAATCTTTTGATTGAATGTGAGGTCTTATTAGACCCTACTCAACTTGGTCCCACAACCGATAGTAACACCAAGCAGAGTGGAGAAAGTGGGCTTACAAATAGGCAAATTCCGGATATGTTTAAAAAGACACTTAAAAGTCTTGATACCCAGGACTCCCCTAGCCCACTTGCTGCGAGTCCAGTCGTAGATATATCACCTACCCACTCTGTATCGAGTGTTATGGCTGCCTTCCCATGCTCAAATAGATTTTACATCCTGAAAGAGCAACCAGAAACAGAGACCACTCCCCAAATTGCCCCCTCTAAGATTGCAGGGAGGCCGCAATGAGTACTTCGACCCATATCACCGAGGATATAGAAGAACCAGGCGAGGCAAATGGCCCAGTGGAGCTATTACAAGGTCCATCACAAGGCTCCGTTGCCATACAGTTAACTGCCATTATGAATGAGATCCAGTGTCTTAAGACCTCCGTCTGTAACTTAGTGGACTCCCTAAATAAGGCCCATTCAGTTATTCAGCAGGTTAAAACCATGCTAAGAGAACAATCCCGAAATAGCCCAAGCATAGTGGGGGATATGAGTAGTAAGAGTCAGCCAGCTATCCATTGTCCCACTAAAGCCCCGACTGGTATTAACAACTATGGAAAAGATCCCTCAGCAAGCTTCACAAACTCGGGACATATTCATCTAGATAGGGGATCCAAAGTAAAATCCACACAACAAAACCCTAGACTTCAAAATCCAACATCCCCGCTTCTGTTAAAACGTGACCACCCAAGAACTACAAGACCATGGCTGCTTAAAGAGACCCCTATTAAAACTGTAAAGAAAAACATAGTATACATGATTAATGTCCCTAAACACACTGGCAATACCTACAGGGAAGATATTGATTCTCTTCGTAACAAATGTATACAATGGATAAGGCATGTCAGGGGCTGTCGCTCAGTAATCAGAGAAATCAGTACCAGCTGCCCACATCATTAACAGACGAATGGGCCAAGGATGATTTTCCTTTCTTCTAATTCAGCTTGCTCACCCTTGTCCTGAAGATGAACCCCACTTATTGGGTTCGAAACGCCGTTGACCACCATACAACATGAACTCCTATTACTCCTTGTAAAATAACTGTGGAGCTCATTATACTGTTGTCAATGCGATGCCTTTTTAAACCTCACTATCACCCTGCATGTCACGCTTCCTTTCACCTAAATGTATGTGAGCACCTGAATACTATACAAAAAATTGTAAAATAAATGTCTATCATTTATCTGACCTACATGACCTTCCTCTGATCTTTCCTTTGCTCCCTCATGAATTAATTTCAAAATCTTAGAACCAAGTGTTCCCTGCTGGGTCACTTTCTCGCTTTGGACCATTTAGGCCACACCTGAACCACTGTTTCCTAGATATCTCGCCACCCCAGGTTCACATATTGGGGTACCCTTGTCTTCTCAAAAAACCCAGTAATCAGAGAAGACATCCTTATGGCTGAACGACACTCTTTACCTGATCTTTCATTAGACTATATTGCATTGACGCTCCCCCATCGTTACTTGGTAGAAAAGCTTGTTGATTTTGATATTCGCACACACAACTTTTCTTGCTCTGGTATTTGTATTAAGCTTAATCCCCCAAAACCAGTCGCGCACATGGGTTCATCTCCAATAAGGGAGATAGATTGAAGGTACCTTCCTCTCGCTGATGTTCCACTTACACATGCTAGCTCACTATCTGTCAGCGAGACTACCGTCATCTCCCCTACATTAGCTCAATCAAACCCAGCCTTGTACAAGTTAATCCCTAAAGATTCTGCTCTCGAGGGAAATGAGGAGGATGTAGTAACACGAGCCCTAGTGCATAATAAGAAAACTGAGACATCCCACACCTCCGCTAGCATAAGACTATTATCATGGAACATAGCCGGATTAAAGTCTAAGGGTGTATCCCCGGATTGGCATGCATTTATAGAACAATATGATATATGCCTCTTCCAAGAGACCTGGTTAGTGGAGCCCCTTTTCCAGCTAGGGTACCTAAACTATCATAACAAGGCGAGACGTGGAGATAAAGGAAGGACTTCAGGGGGGCTAACAATCTGGGTTAGGCAGACACTAAATTTAAAGATAACTGAGCTGCCAACTATGTGTAATGATATTCCAGCTATCAGATTGGCAGCGGGTTCCCATGGGACTATTGATATCTATAACATTTATGCCAGAGGGCTTAGTGGGGGAAAGAGATCAGAAACTATAACTATTCTTGATGAGCTTTTGGATCATCTCTCTAAAGACTCCCAAGTGATAGTGGCGGGGGACTTTAACTCAACCTTTGAGCCACTTGGTATTGAGGATCATGAGCTGACAAAGGAGGAGGACATACATTGGGGAACTCCAAGCCTTGCGCTGACACCAGCTAAGAGGTGGACAGATATGGCGATTCAAATCAAAAGCCACTTGTTTGGGAAGAGGTTTAAGGGCGGCAAATGGAAGAACTCTTTCTGATAGGCATGGAGCTAACACCTTTAACAATGGTCGATATACGAGCCGCAATGATTACATGTTAATTAGCCTAAAGATCTGGCATACACTTTTGGACATGGAGGTGTGTGATCGCTTGGACAGTGACCACAACCCATTGTGCTAAATTTTTAAATCATTGACCCCACAGGTAGATAGCTCCCATGACATTCAGCTCATTACCCGCGACCTGATGCCCACCAATGATATGAGGCGACAAGTGGGAAATGGTCTTGGAGAAACCGCATATTTTGGATACCATTGCCAAGGAAACTAAAGATGCAATTTCTGACCTGGAGACACTCCTATCCTACCCCGCTCCCCTTGTGGAAATAACCACATCTCACAATAAACTTTTCTCCAAACTGCAACCACTTTTTATTAAAGAGGGTAGGGCTAAAAGTACATCTCAATCAAACTCATGCCACTGGTTTAATAATGAATGTAAAGAGGTCAGGAGTAATCTTGTGGATGCAATCTCATCTAAAGAGCCTTGTAGTGTCCGGATAGCAAGGGCAAAGTATAGGAAGGCCCAAGTTAAAGCAAAAAAGGAATGGGATGAGAATAGGTGGCAGGATCTAAGAATGGCATGTGCTAATAACGCCCGTAGGTTTTGGTCATTGGTGACATGGGGCAGGGACGGTCCGCGACCACAGCCACAAAATCATGTAGCAGAAGACAAATGGGTTGAGCCATTTTGAATCCCAATATGCTGTTGATCCTGCAGAGGAAAGCGCTCCAGCGTTGCCCCACACTTATTATACTAGCAATCCTTTCATTGCTGCTGATGTTAATGTAGTCTTTCTGGCAATTCTGAAGGGCAAAGCGCCAGGGTTAGATGGAGTTCCGGCCGATATCTTCGTCCATGATAAGACAAAATGGAATAGATATAATCTGTTACTTGCAAACGCCATTGCTTGTGGAGCGCCTATACCCGATTCCTGGAAGGGGGCAGAGATCATCCCTGTGTACAAAAAAGGCGACAAAACCCTTCCAGGGAATTATAGGCCTATAAGTTTAACTGACTCCATACAGAAAGTGATTGCAAGGTTGGTGTTAGGCAAAGTACAGGAATGGATTAAGGACCAGGACATTCTCACTCCCCTGCAAGCTGGCTTTCGAGAGCATGTTAGCACGATAGACCAGGTATTTAGGTTTAGATTAATATATTGGCGGACTGTGGTCTTAGCAAGGGCAGCATGTATGCTGCCTTTGTCGACCTCAAGTCAGCATTTGACCTGGTCTCTCGGAGCAAACTTTGGGCTGTGCTCCAGGAGCTAGGGATGCCACCTGACCTGCTTTCCCTTATAGCTCGATTTCACGAGGACAATTTTGCCCAAATACGCTGGGGAATGCAGGGAAATGTCACCACTCCTTTCCCTGTTGCGAAGGGTGTGCGACAAGGTTGTATGCTGGCCCCTACATTATTCTCGCTCTTTATTAATGGCGTTGCCAAGCATCTAACATCCATCCCCACTGACGCCCTGATCCTTGCAGGTACCAAAATACCCATTTTGATGTTCGCCGATGATACGTTAATAATTTCCAAAACCCTGAGTGGTTTGCAGCAAGCATTACATCTCTTTGAAAAGTTCTGCACCATGCGGGGCTTGGAAATTAACGTAACTAAAACTAAGTTCATGGCGTACAATCCACATACAGAGCTTTTAAAGGAGGTATACTTTTAGATAGCCAACCACTGGAACAAGTCAGTGCTTTTACATATTTGGGTGTGATGCTGCAGAAAGACATGCGATGGAGCTGCCAGATAGACGCTGCCACACTGAAGCACCGACAGCTGTCAGGAATTCTACAAAAGAGTTCAATGCTTCTCTAACTAAGCCAACTAGCCCTGTTTTACAAATATACGAAATGAAGGTTGTGAGCTCGGTGTTATATGGGGCAGAACTCTGGGGTCTTGAGAATATGCCCCAGCTCACTGTTGCTGAAAACCGTTTCTTCCGCAATATTACTGCTCTCCCACAAAGCACCCCGACATTGCCTTTGCTGCTTGACCTTGGTCGTAAAGCCCTGGTCGATCTTGCCAGGCTGAGTCCTATTCTGTACTGGCGCAGAATCTGGAGCACACCAGAACTGCTACCATACGCTGAAGGCCTTAGGGATATAATTAAAGCAGGCTTTTTTCACAAGATCCGATGGCTATGTGAAATAAGAGCATTGTTGACAAACATGGGTATGCTAACTTTATGGGATAATCCTACCAATACCTCAATCCCATCAAAGGAGAGTGTAAAAGAAAGATACTGGAATATGGTCTATCACAATAGTTACAACAATTGTGATAGCTCATCACTAACAGGGATTTTCATGACAGTGAAACGCCGGCCTAATTTGGAGAAGTACTGGGACATCATAACCAAACCTCACGATCGGAAGCTGTACTTCCAATTTAGAGTGGGGGCTCTGCCCTTATGATCTTTTACAGCTAAATAGGCAAGTGAGGGAGATAGTAAATGCCCTTTTTGCGAGACGTGTGATGAGTCCTATGCCCATGTTCTTTTTGTGTGCCCAGCATACACTGCCCCGCGCAAAGCATGGTTGGTTCCAATCTGCAGATTGCTGTGCACCAGAACATGTAGTATCGCAATGAGGATATTGCGTAACGATACTCTTCCTTGTATTGCAATAGCTGTAGCTAAGTATTTGAGCTGAAAGTGGGCTATAAGATCAAGATCTCTCCCCACTAATTGATCTATTGATGTTTGACACCCACGTCTGAAGTCTTCCTTATCGAACCAAAGTATATGTTTAACTACTTACAGTATTTTTAACTAGAGATTAGGTTTTTTTTGCATTAACTAGGACAATCCAACATTTCATCTAATGTATTATTCTAGCTGTTTAATTAGATTTTAACTGAATGTATGTCTGTTGTATATTTATTAATAATTTTATAGTATTTTAAAACCACTGTATTGAAATTTTGTGATCAAAATGAGTTTTATCAGATGTAAGTTGCTTTTATGACATTAATCTGTCGAATAAAGCTTTTTGGATTGGATTGGACTTACCTCAGGTAGTTCCTTGGGTCCCCAGCATTTCTACGTCCTCTGGGTACAGACTTGACTCAAGTCACGATTCGCATCCTTCTATTTTAGTATATGGTTTGGTCCCCCCCATGACCACTGCGCATTCGCGCTACTTACCTGTTTTATTTGCAAAGTATTGTGTGCATTGTGTATTTCTCCGGGTAAGAGATATTTGTATGTGTTAGTGAGTGTCTTGTAATAAATACATATTTTTTATAAATACACTGTGTGGTTCTTTTTCATTTAATCTATACCAATAAGATTATGTTCTGGTAAAACAAGCTGCTTTACACTCCTTCTGGACTAAACCCTGAAGGCTGCTCTCCACAACTACCACTTAGAGAGCTTTATAAGGTTGTCTAAGACCACTAAAATCACCATAAGTGTTGTCTGGATTAGTGCAGGGTGCTACACTTACATAAGTGAGCATCATATACTAAGCCAGCCTCCTACATTGGTGCGCAGTGGTTGGGATTCAAGCCTGCATTGTTTTACCCGCTAATCTTGGTGTGGATTAATTGAAAAACCATCACTAACATTAGGCACATATAATACAGCTTAGAATAAGTAAGTCCTACTGAAGTTAGGGTTGGGTAGTTAAGGGTCTAGCACAACCCTTTCTCAAAACCTTAGAGAGTTTAGTTTACACTAGGTTAGGTAGGTGCAACACCACACTACACCTAGTAACCATGTCTTTATTATGGGATGCTAGTGCACCCCAGTCTTCTAGATACAGTGGTGTTAAGTTCCAGGAACTAAGGTAGCAATCCAACCAACTAAGCATCTCTTAGAGCTGCTTAATCTAGATGATCTCCAGAACCCTGACAGGTTAGGGGATCAGGACAAAGTGGGTGGGGATGCTCCAGAAGATGGGACAGGAGGGGTAACCCCAGTGGCCCTAATGCACAAGTTACTAACCTTCGGTAACGATATATCTGTAAGAAACAGTAGTTAGTGATAGATTCCTTACCTTAGAATATCCCCAGGCGTCAGACTGGATCCGGAAAGTTTTCGTCAGCAGTACCCTGCGCGTCGATAGGCGGCGTCGTGGGGCTCCGCGTCCGTCGTCGGCGTCGTGATCGCCGGGATGACGTCGCGGGCAGTACTTAGGCGCCGCCCCTGCGCGCTGACGTCAGTTCTGTACACGACTTTCCGCGCCAGGAACGCAGAGCCATGCAAGAAGCTGACACAGGTGTCTGAAAAATACTAGGGCCCTGAAAGGGATGTCCTTAACCCTAGAAATCAGTTCGCAGAACTGGGAGGATGGGTGGGCGGTAGGAATCTGTCACTAACTACTGTCTCTTACAGATATATCGTTACACAAGTTAGTAACTTGTGCATCTGAAAGAGACACGTTAGTGACAGATTCCTTACCTTAGAATAGATACCCCAGCAATACCAACCCCGGTGGTGGGTCTGCGAACAAAGATCAGACAAGGAAGTCCTGGAGGACAGAACGGCCAAAGAAGCCGTCCCTCCGGACCTGACTGTCAAGGCAGTAATGCTTTGTAAACGTGTGCAGCGAGGCCCACGTAGCTGCCTGACAGATAACCGGCAGCGGAACACCGCGGCCCAAGGCCGTGGTAGCAGCCGTTGCCCTGGTGGAATGGGCACGCAGCCCAACAGGAGGCTCCTTCTTAGCCAAAGAATAGCAGGTCTTGATGCACAAGGTAACCCAGCGGGAGATGGTCCTCTTGTGCACCGCCCGACCTTTTTGGCGCCCACGTAGCCAACAAAGAGCTGGTCATCCACCCGGAAGTGTTTTGTGTGGTCAATATAGAAGGAGAGCGCACGTTTTGGGTCCAGACGGTGGAGCCTCTCTTCCTCTCTGGAAGGATGCGGAGGCGGAAAGAAGGTGGGCAAAGTGATGGTCTGCCCAATGTGGAAAGCAGTAACCACCTTTGGCAAGAAGGACGGACGCGTCCGAAGAACAACCTTGTCTGGATGAACAGACAGAAAGGGAGGTTTGCAAGATAGAGCCTGGAGCTCACTCACCCGCCGAGCGGAGGTGATGGCCACCAGAAAGGCTGTCTTCAGAGTCAGAAGACGAAGAGGACAGTTATGTAGAGGCTCAAAGGGAGCGCACATTAAAAAGGTAAGAACCAAGTTCAAGTCCCACTGAGGCATCACAAACGGAACAGGAGGGAAGAGGTGTGTAATGCCTTTTAAGAACCTGTTAACAACAGGGGACTTGAAAAGGGAGGGCTGATCAGGGAGCCTGAGGAAGGCCGAGATAGCACAAAGATAACCCTTGATGGTACCCATGGCAGAACCCTGTTGGGCCAGAGAGAGAAGGAACAGAAGGACCTCAGAAAGAGGGGCAGAAAGGGGATTCACAGCCTTTGCTGTGCACCATGCCACAAATTTGTTCCACCTGCAGGCGTATACCACCTTAGTGGAGGGACGCCTGGCTGCCAGAATCACATCACAAACTTCGGGAGGCAAGTCGAAAGGAATCAACTGCCGCCGCTCAATCTCCACGCAAGCAGGTGTAGACTGGACAGGTTCGGGTGGAGGACCGTCCCCTGCTGCTGCGACAGAAGATCCTCCCGAAGAGGCAGACGGATCGGGGGATCTACGCTCATATTGAGTAGCTCGGGATACCAAACTCTTCGAGCCCAGTCCGGAGCCACAAGAATGACTTGGGCCCGGTCGTGCCGAATCTTCTTCAACACTCTGGGTAGAAGTGGTATAGGCGGAAAGGCGTACAACAGACCGCAACTCCACTCGTGACGAAAAGCGTCGCCGAGCGAGTGCCGCCTTGGAAACTCCAACGCGCAGAACTGATGACATTGCGCGTTCTCTTCGGTGGCGAATAGATCTAACCAAGGCTCTCCCCACTGTAGAAAGAGTCCTTGCGCCACTTCCGAGTGAAGACGCCATTCGTGATCCATCATGCACCTGCGGCTGAGTTCGTCCGCCCTGGCGTTCAGCGAACCTGCCAGGTGTTGAACCATCAGGAACATGCCCTGATGTTCCAGCCATGTCCAGAGGCGCAGAGCCTCCTGACAAAGGGTCCACGACCCCACCCCGCCTTGTTTGTTGCAGTACCACATGGCGGTGGTGTTGTCTGTGAACACCTGCACTACCTTCCCTTTGACAGAGGGAAGGAATGCCTTGAGTGCAAGTCGGATCGCCCGGAGCTCCAGAATGTTGATATGGAGCCGGGACTCCGCCGGAGACCAGAGGCCTCTGATCTCCGCCTCTCCCATGTGACCGCCCCATCCCAGAAGGGACGCGTCCGTCACAACTGTGTGCTCTGGCTGGGGAAGGGAGAGGGATCTGCCCATGACCCATTGCCGGTTCGAGAGCCACCACTGCAACTGTTTTGCAGTCCCCTCCGAGATCTGGACGTGATCGGACAGGTTGCCCTGGTGCTGCGCCCACTGGAACTTCAGGTCCCACTGCAGAGCCCGCATATGCCATCTGGCATGATTGACCAGCAGGATGCAGGAGGCCATGAGGCCCAGCAGCCTCAGGGTCATCCGTACCGAAACCCAGGATAAAGGCTGAAAGATTGAAATCATAGCCTGAATATCCCGGACTCGCCGTACGGGAGGATAGGCCCGAAACTGCGTCGTGTCCAGAACTGCTCCGATGAAAAGGAGCTGTGGAGAAGGAATCAGATGCGACTTCGGCACATTGATGGAGAACCCCAGCGAGTGCAGGAGTTCGGCCGTAGTCTGGAGGTGGGAGACGACTGCCTGGGACGAGCCCGCCTTCAGCAGCCAGTCGTCGAGGTAGGGGAAGACTGAAACCCCTGCCCGGCGCAGATGAGCTGCGACCACCGCCAACACTTTCGTGAACACCCGAGGGGCACTGGTAAGGCCAAAGGGGAGCACGGTGAACTGAAAATGCTCGGGGCCTACCGTGAACCGAAGGTAACGCCGGTGGGCCGGCAGGACGGGGATGTGGAAATATGCGTCCTGCAAGTCCAACGCTACCAACCAGTCTCCAGGGTCGAGGGCAGTCAAGACCTGAGCTAGGGTGAGCATCTTGAACTTCTCCTTCCGGTGGAAGCGATTGACGTTCCGGAGGTCCAAGATAGGACGCATGTCCTCCTTGTCCTTTTTGGGCACCAGGAAGTAGTGGGAGTAACAACCACGCCCTACTTCTGGGGTCGGAACATGCTCGATGGCCCTCTTGGCCAAGAGGGCCGTGACTTCCTTCTGCAGAAGCACCAAGTGATCCCCCGACATGCGGTGGAATTGAGGTGGCATGGCTGGGGGGGTGGACTCGAAGGGGAGGGAGTAGCCCCTTCGGACAATGTCCAAGACCCACCTGTCCGAGGTGATGGTACGCCAGTGGGGAAGGTGATGGCGGACCCTGCCCCTACTGGCGTGCTGTGCACCTGAAAGGAGGAACTAGGAGGGTTTGGAGGCCGCGGACGGGTTGGAGGTGGTGGCCTGACCCGCACGCTGGTTGCCCGATCCGCCACGGCGGAATCCACGTCCCCGGCCACGCGAAGACGCCTGCTGCGCGGGCCGGTGGCTGGGCAGCTGACGTGAAGGGCGCCCCTACCGTGGCCACGATAGGGGCGAAAAGCAGAAGTCAGCGGAGGGCGTGTGGCAGAAAGGCCCAGGGACTTTGCAGTAGCCCGTGAGTCCTTAAAGCGCTCCAACGCATGGTCTGCTTTGGACCCAAAAAGACCGACTCCATCAAAGGGCATGTCCATGAGAGTATTCTGGACATCCCCTGAAAAACCAGTGGTTCTCAGCCAGGCGTGGCGTCGTAGCGCCACCGTCGTTGCAATAGACCTGCCCAGCGAGTCGGCGGTATCAAGGCCACATCGAATTGTATATTTGGCCGCATCCCTTCCTTCTGCAATGGCGCGGGAAAGCAGTGTCTGGACCTCCTCAGAACACTGGGGCAAAACATCCGCCACCGAATCCCACAAGGAGTGGGTATATCGGCCCAAAAGGCAAGCGGTGTTGACGGACCGCAAGCCAGCACTGGAGGAAGAAAACCCTTCTTCCCAAATTGATCCAGGCGTTTGGATTCCCTATCCGGAGGGGCGGTAGGGAAGGCGGTTTGGGAAGCGGAGGCTTGGACAACCAAGCTCTCAGGGGTGGGGTGGACAGAGAGAAACAGGGGTCGCCCGGAGCTGGGCGATGGCGTCGGGACACGTTCCTATCCACAGGAGCCCCTGTGTTGGGCTTGGACCAGGCGCCCAAAAGAACGTCAGTGAGGGCGTCGTTAAACGGCAGCACAGTCTCCGAAGAGGAGGCTGCCGGCTGAAGCACCTCTGTCAAGAGATTAACCTTGACCGCCACAGCAGGGAGTTGGAGATGTAAGGCTCCAGCTGCCCTACGCAACACCGTTGCAAAATTGGCTCCCTCCTCCGTAGCCACGGGAGGAGACAGCATGCCAGTGTCAGGGGAAGTATCTAGACCACTAGCATCCCCTAGACCCTCTGTCCAGTCCTCATCGTACTGACACTGTTGTGTCAGAGGGTCATCAGACCCTCCCAGTCCTCCTGGTCCTCCTCAGGTTCAAAATAAGGGGGAGGAGGGACATTTGGGACCCAAGGTCTCATCGGCGCCGGAACCGGCGCCGAGCGACGTCGGTCCGGGTCCATGTGCCGGAAGGAACTGGGGAACGACGCCGCTCGGAGCCCCAGGCGGCGTCGAGAACGGCACCGGAGACATCGGCGCCGGCGGAGGTGTCGTTAGGTCGACCGGCGTCGATGGGGGTTGTGGAGCCGGGATCGAGGCCGGGGCCGAGCGAGCCGGAATCGAGGCTGGAGGCACGGGCGACGCCGGGGCCGGAGCCGTCGGCGACGCCGGAGCAACCCCATCAGGGCCCGCGGGGCCCGAAGGCGCACCGGAGGGGCCTGGAGGCCCGAAGAGGCGGGCCATGGCCGACAGGAATTCCTGCACTTTGGCCGGATCCGCCCCCGAACCCGGGAAGGGCGGGTATGGCGGGGGCGACTCCACAGGCATGTCCGGGGCCGCGGGGGCGGGGACGGTGCCGGGAGGGGCCTCAGCCGAGTCGCGAGACCGGCGAGGCGAAGTCCTAGAGCGATGATGCTTTTTGGACTTCTTGTGTTTTGACTTACCGGACGAAGAAGACTTCGATGCCGACGACCGGTGTGGACTCCGCGATCGACCCCTGGACCTCTCACGCGACCGGGGCTTCCGCGGAGCCGAATGCCGGGCCTCGAGGAGCTTTCGAGACCGCTCTCGCAAAGCTTTCGGGTTGAGGGCCTGGCAGTCGGTACAAGACTCCGTGTCGTGGCCTCGGCCGAGGCAGAAGAGACACTCCCAATGCGGGTCGGTGACGGACATCATCCGAGCACAGGCGCCGCAACGTTTGAAACCGGGCATCCCTACGACACCTTGATAGAAAAACAGTGAAAAAATTCACCAAAAAGTATGGTCAAAAAATGACCAGGGCACTGCTCTTCCCGGATCTGCGCTTGCTGGCGCGGAAAAAGAAGAACTGACGTCAGCGCGCAGGGGCGGCGCCTGAGTACTGCCCGCGACGTCATCCCGGCGATCACGACGCCGACGACGGACGCGGAGCCGCACGACGCCGCCTACCGACGCGCAAGGGTACTGCTACGCAAAAAACTTTCCCGGATCCAGCCTGACGCCTGGGGATATTCTAAGGTAAGGAATCTGTCACTAACGTGTCTCTTTCAGATACAATGTATATAGCTGCATTTTCAATAGGATTTGAAGTATGTCTGTTTATAGGGTACTTTTGAATCGGTAGAGATTTTCCAGCCTGTGTGTGTGATGTAAGTAACCAAAAGTTAGATGCACCACTTCCTGTGATAACAACAAGCCAAAGGTCATGCAATCTTGAAACAAGTTACTTACCTTCGGTAACAATGTATCTGTAAGAGACATATGTTCCTTACCTTATAATTTCCCCAGGCGTCAGACTGGATCCGGAGATTTTTTCTCTAGCAGTACCCCTGCGCGTCGGTAGGTGGCGTCAGTCGACCCCGCATCCGTCATTGGCGTTGTGGTCACCAGGATGACATTGCGGTGCCTACATAGATGACCCCCTGCGTGCTGACGTCAGTTCTGACACGACTTTCCACGCCAGAAGCGAAGAGCCATGCAAGACACTGACCACTGGTGCGCCGCCACTAGGGCCCAATGGACTCCCTATCCCTAGAAATCAGTTCGCAGAGCGTGGAGGATGGGTGGGACGGTACAGAATCTATAACTAACATATGTCTCTTACAGATACATCGTTACCGAAGGTAAGTAACTTGTTCATCTGAAAGAGACAGTTAGTTATAGATTCCTTACCTTAGAATAGATACCCAGCAATACCATCCCCGGAGGAGGGACTGCGAACCAAGTTCACACCAGAAAATCCTGGAGGACCGAACGGGCAAAATAGCCATTGCTCCGGAGTTGCCTGTCCAGGCAGTAATGTCTGGTAAACGTGTGCAGAGATGCCCATGTTGCCGCCTGGCAGATGTCAAGGAGTGGGACTCCGCGTGCCAATGCAGTGGTTGCTGCCATAGCCCTAGTGGAGTGAGCACGCAGCCCCACAGGAGGATCTTTCTTAGCTAGAGAGTAGCAGATTTTTATGCAAAGGACAACCCATCGCAAGATGGTACATTTTTTAACAGCCCTGCCTTTCTTAGCACCCACATAGCCAACAAAGAGCTGATCATCCACCCGGAAATCTTTGGTGCGGTCAAGGTAGAATGACAGCACACATTTAGGGTCCAGACGATGGACTCTCCTCCTCCTTGGAAGGGTGCGGAGGTGGGAAGAAAGTAGGCAATGTGATGGATTGATCTATATGAAAAGGTGAAACCACTTTTGGTAGAAACAAAGGTCTTGTCCTAAGCACCACTTTGTCCGGATGCACAGAGAAGAAAGGGGGCTTTGAAGACAGATCTTGAACTTCACTCACTCTGCGAGCAGAGGTGATGGCAACAAGGAAGGCAGTCTTTAGAGTAAGGCGTCTGAGAGGACAATTATGAAGAGGCTCGAAGGGAGCACACATAAGGAATGTAAGAACAAGATTCAAGTCCCACTGGGGCATTATGAAAGGAGATAGAGGAAATAGATGAGTAATGCCCTTAAAAAATATATTTACAATAGGAGACATGAATAAGGATGGCTGATCAGGTAGCAGAAGAAAAGCAGAGATAGCCTTTGAGAGTGTCCAGAGCAGAGCCCTGCTGGGCCAAACAAAGTATATACAAAAGATGTTGTGAAAGTGGGGCAGAAAGGGGATCCACAGCCTTTGCTGTGCACCATGCCACAAACTTACTCCATTTACAGGCGTATACCGATTTAGTGGAGGGACGACTGGCTGCCAAGATGAGATTACAGACTTTGGGCGGAAGGTCGAAAGCTGTCAACTGTCGCCGCTCAATCTCCACGCAACAAGGTGGAGACTGGACAGGTTCAGGTGAAGAACTGTCCCCTGGTCCTGTGATAGAAGATCCTCCCGAAGGGGCAGTCTGATCGGAGGATCGATGGCCATGCTCAGGAGCTCGGGGTACCAGACTCTTAGTGCCCAGTCCGGAGCCGCAAGAATAATTTGGGCCCGGTCGCACTTGATCTTCTTGAGCACTCCGGGCATAAGTGGTACAGGCGGAAAGGCATACAGGAGGCCACAGTTCCACTCGCGACAAAAAGCGTCGCCGAGTGAGTGTCGCCTTGGAAACTCCAACGCGCCAAACTGCTGACATTGCGCGTTCTCTTCGGTGGCAAACAGATCTAACCCAGGCTCTCACCACCACTGAGAGAGACTCTGCACCACCTCCAAGAGAAGACGCCATCCGTAATCAACCAACCACCGACAGCTGAGTTCGTCAGCCCCGGCATTCAGAGAACCCAACAGGTGTTGAACCACCAGGGTCATGCCCTGATGTTCCAGCCATGTCCACAGGCGAAGAGCCTCCTGACAAAGAGTCCACGACCCCACCCCGCCCTGTTTGTTGCAGTACCACATGGCGGTGGAGTTGTCTGTAAACACGTGCACCACTTTCCCTTTGAGAGAGGGAAGGAATACTTCAGTGCCAGTCGGATCGCCGGGAGCTCCAACAGGTTGATATGGAGCCCGGACACCACCGGAGACCAGACGCCTCTGCTCTCCGCATCTCCCAGATGGCCGCCCCATCCCAGGAGTGACGCATCCGTCACCACCGTTCGATCTGGTTGGGGAAGGGAGAGGGACCTGCCTTTGACCCAATCTTGGTGCGTTAGCCACCACTGCAGTTGTTGTGCAGTTCCCTCTGAGATCTGAAAGTAGTCGGAAAGATTCCCGATGCTGCGCCCACTGGAACTTCAGGTCCCACTGCAGAGCCCTCGTATGCCATCTGACATGATCCACCAGCAGGATGTAGGAGACCACAAGGCCCAGCAGCCTCAGAGTCATTCTCACCAAAATAAAAGGATAGAGGCTGAAACATCGGTATCATAGCCTGAATATCCCGGACTCGCTGCTCGGGAGGATAAGCCCGAAACTGCACCGTGTCCAGAACAGCTCCGATGAAAGGGATCATCTGAGAGGGAGTCAGGTGTGACTTCGGCACGTTCATAGTGAACCCCAGCAAGTGCAAGAGGTCCGCCGAAGTCTGGAGGTGGGAGAAGACAGCCTGGAGCGAACTCGCCTTCAACAGCCAGTCGTCGAGATAGGTGAAGACTGGAACCCCTGATCTATGCAGATGAGCTGTGACCACCGCCATCACCTTTGTGAACACCTGCGAGGCACTGTTAAGGCCAAAGGGGAGCACTGTGAACTGAAAGTGCTCGTGGCCCACCGTGAACCGTAGATAGCGTCTGTGGGCTAGCAAGCAAGACGGGAATATGGAAATAGGTGTCCTGCAAGTCCAACACCACCATCCAGTCTCCGGGGTTGAGGGCAGACAGGACCTGAGCCAACGTGAGCATTTTGAACTTCTCCTTCCAGAGGAAGCGTTTGAGGGCCCTGAGGTCTAGAATAGGACGCAGGCCTTTGTCCTTCTTGAGCACCAGAAAGTAGCAGGAATAACAATCACGACCTACTTCTGGTGCAGGGACCTCTCTGTAGCTCCCTTGGCTAAGAGAGCTGAGATTTCCTTGCGGAGAAGCGCCAAATGATCCTCCGACATGCGATTGAAAGACGGTGGCATGGAGGGAGGGGGAGTGTCGAAGGGGAGGGGGTAGCCCCTTCGGACTATTTACAAAACCCACATGTCCGACGAGATGGATTACAAGTGGAGGAGGTGATGGCGAATCCTACCTCCCACTGGCCGTTGATGGACCTGAAACATCAGACTAGGAGGGTTTGGAGGCTGCGGCAGGGGGAAAGGGTGGACTGGCCCACCGCTGGCTCCCAGACCCGCAGTCACGCAGAGGCTGGGTAGCTTGAGTGAGCCGGTGGCTAGACTGGGCCCGACGGGGTTGGGCGCCCCTTCCGTAGCCAAGAAAGGGACGAAAAGCAGACTGGAGTGGACGAGAAGGCGCAGCGAGGCCCAAAATCCGGCTGTAGCCCGAAAATCTTTAAAGCGCTCCAGCGCCGATTCTGCTTTGTCACCAAAAAGACGACGGCCATCAAAGGGCATGTCCATCAAGGTTGACTGGACATCCCCCGAAAAGCCAGATGTCCTCAACCAGGCATAGCCCCTAAGGGCTACCAACATGGCAATCGTTCTGCCCAGTGAGTCGGTAGTATCCAGTCCACAACTAATCGTGAATTTGGCTGCGTCTCTCCCATTTGCCACTGCCTGGGAGAGAATGGCCCAGGCCTCCTCCAGACACTGAGGCAGCACCTGCGCAACCGTATCCCAGATGGTATGGGAGTATCCGCCCAAGAGGCACGTGGTATTCACGGACAGCAGTGCAAGCTGGAGGAAGAGTACATAGGCTTTCCAAGATGGTCCAGCTTCTTGGATTCCGTATCTGGAGGAGCAGAAGGGAATGCGCCCTTTGAAAAAGAGGCTTGGACCACCAAGCTCTCGGGGGAAGGGTGTTGGGTCAGGAAAACTGGGTCGCCCGGGATCGGGCGGCGGCGGGAAATTGTCCTCTCCACAGGAGCCCATGTGCTGGGCTTGGACCAGGTGCCCAGGAGGACGTCAGTGAGGAATTCGTTAAACGGCAATAGGGGTTCAGAAGTGGTTGCCATAGGTTGAAGCACCTCCGTCAGGAGGTTAGTCTGACTGCTACCGAAGGGAGCTCAAGGCCCAAGTTCTCGGCCTCCCTTCTCACCACCACAGCATAGGATGCTCCCTCCTCCGTAGCCACGGTAGGGGGAGAAAGCAAGTCAGTGTCTGGAGAAGTGTCCAGACCACTAGCGTCACCGAGGTCCTCTCACCAGTCCGGTTCTTCCAGCTGGTCAGCTAAAGGGCCCAGCGACCCCTCCCAGTCCTCATCACCACCTTCTGGTCGATATGGAACACCGGGGATGAACAGGGGAACAAAAGTACCCTCCGGCATCTGTTCTGACATCGGTCTGGCTTCGGGTCCAACTCAGGGATGAAGATGAGGACCGCGTTGGTCGGGGAAACGACCGGCGCAGGGGGGAGTCGTCGTCGCGATAGGCGCTGGGGAACGTCGAGTTAGATCGACCGGCGTTGATACGGATCCAGGCCTGGATCCGCGGTGGACCTTTGGCACTGGGGCCGGAGCCGCCAGAATCGAAGGCCCAGGACGCCAACCCGCCCTGCGGGGCCCGAAGGCACGCCAGTGGAGTTGGGCTGCCCAAGGACGAGGTGTAAGGCCTCGTAAAACTGTTGAAGCTGGGCAGGGGATGCTCCTGCACCCGGAAATGGGGGAGGCCCGAAGGCGCGCCAGCGGAGTCGGGCTGCCCAAAGACGAGGTGTAAGGCCTCGTAAAACTGTCGAAGCAGGGCAGGGGATGCTCCAGCTCCCGGAAATGGGGGAGGCGCGGAGTTGTCCCTGAATCAGGCACCGGAGACGGAGCCTTTGAACGACAACGCTCTGAATCCTGCGTCGCGTCAGCCGACCAATGGGGAGAGGGTGAAGAGCGCTTGTGCTTCTTCGCCTTCTTCTTGTATTTGGACTTACCCGATGAACTCGACGACTTGAAGTGCGACGAGGAGTGGGGGCACCGCGAATGGCCTTGAGACCTTCCTCTCGAACGAGATACTGGAATGATGTGGAGCCGACCGCTGGGACTAAAGCAACATTCGGGACTGTTCCCGCAAAGTTTTCAGCGCTATGGCCCAGCAGTCGGAGCACGACTTCGGGTCGCGCTGCAGACACCACAGGCACACGAGGTGCGGATCCGTCACAGACATCATCTTGTGACAGGCGCCGCAGAGCTTGAAGCTGGTTCGACGAAGGGACATCCCTCGCGCACCAGGAGTCGAAAGACACAAAAAGAAGTCGACAAAAGTCGCAAAAAGTTTAGCCAAAAATAGGCTAAGGGATAGCTCTCTCTGGATCTGCGATAGAATGGCGCGGAAAAAGAAAGAACTGATGTCAGCGCGCAGGGGCAGCATCTAAGTTGCACCGCGACGTCATCCTGGTGATCACGACGCCGACGAGGACTCGACCGAAGCCACCTACCTACGCGCAGGGGTACTGTAGAGAATAAATCTCTGGATCCAGTTTGACGCCTGGAGAAAATTCTAAGGTAAGGAATCTATAACTAACGGTCTCTTTCAGATACTTCTTTTGATTTCAAGGAGTCTAAAGGTCAGGTGACGTCACTTCCCGTGATGTCATCAGCTCAAATGCCTTGCAATGTCACTGCCTGTGACATCGTTGGGGTGGATCAAAGGTCATGTGATGTCACTAGTTCAAAGTTTGTGTGATGTCACTTCCTGTGACATCAGGCGGGCGTAGGGTCTCATGGCATGCGATGTCACTTCCGCTACCCCAGGCACTTTGATCAATTGACGTCCATGATATTGGCCAGTAGGGCTTCAGTAGATTTAACCTGGAGAAAATAACCACTTAGAAGACAGTCACATCATATACAAAGCTGTACATGTTTTATTAAAATAGTTAGTGACTATTTTATGCTGGTCAACATGAATACTGACTTGGACACAGATGCATTGTAGTTTCTACTTTTAACTAGCCTTAGCTTCTTAATTTCTGCACTTCTTGATCTAAAATCTGGCAATATCTGCTCTTTCGGTGAGTTTTACTATCCACCTGAGAAGGTTATTTTTAGGTTGGGCCATCCAGACAGCACATATTGCCTGGTTGCAAAAGACCTACTGTGGGATTATCAAGAGCATCTGCCCTGCCAAGTACAACACATCAGAGGTTAGACAAACACATTTTAGGGTGAGGTCCGCAACACAGCACTATAATGTATAAGTCACACATTTATAGCGTCTCCTGACACCATTGGATCTGTGTGGCACAAGCCGAGATGGTACTAGGAGCCATGCTCCATTAGGTGAAGTAGAACAAGTCTGGCATGCTGCTAGCTGAGTGCAGTGCACACACTATGTGCTGCCTGACCACAGCCTGCTGCATAGATACTGGGAAGCTTTGCAAACTAATTATCGTTAATTAGAGCTGGTACCGCGCCGCTGCCTGGCTGCATTCATTCAGCCGAGTCTCACTCTCAACCCGAGCCACTGCGCAGCCTCACCCGAAGTGGCTGTCACAGAAGACAACAAAAACAGTTCCTCTATCTGCAGTGACAAAATTATTGAATGATCAGGGGCAGTGCCTTGCCTTGTTGGTTTTACGGCAACTGGCACCACTCCCGCACTACCGTCAGTTTGTGTTGGGATTATGGTCCATAAATGAGTGGCAGGCATATTAAACTTTTTCTTGTTCCGCCACAGGCAGAGATAGAGAGAGTGTGACGTTGGCATACTCTCGTCCACGTGGCACCTAACTGGCAACGCACTCTGTGTGCTAACGTAAACATGTCTTTACAGGGTCGTTGGTGCGCGTGACGGCACCAGGCAGTATGTTTTTAATTTTACCATCCCGCCTGCCAGGTTGGCCCCAAGAAGGCATTGCTGCTGCTCAGGTGGGCCTGCTGGAAAACAACATGCATGGGGTCCTCTAACCATAAAAAAATGCCACCAGCCAGAGTGAGACACTCTTGAGGAGAGCTGCCTATGGCTCTCCATCCATTCTGACACAGCATTAAGCTGCAGCTGTAGGCAGTCGCCCTCCTCCACGGCTGAAGCCCGAAGACATGTTGCAGCTCAAAACTGTGTAAATAAAGCCAGCTGGCGAAGAGCTCAGCATTGAGACACTTCCAGGCACTGGTGGAATGGCAGCACTCAGGTGAGTCATGCATTCTGCCTAAGGTTGAGACCTTTCCAAGAAAAAATTACTGGCCATTAGTTGTTGTTTCAAGAGTCTGCAAAGGCCTGGACGTGATACTAAATAGGACTGGAAACAATTATTAATTTGTAATGTGCTATTTCTGTATTTGTTTACTTTAAGTATTAGTCATGGATTCAGGCCGGAGGGTGAAGCAGCACCGGCCCATCGGAACGGCTGTGTTCTCGAGATCTGGGGTCGTATAGGAAAGTAGGATCTGCTTTTATGGTTACCCCCACTCTTTGCCTGGTGTTATGCTGTTTCTGACTAGTCTGACTGGGATCCTGCTAATCAGGACACCAGTCTCTGTGCTTTCTCCATTAAATTGGTAATGGTGAGTACCTAGGTACATCCCAGATTGGCTACTGGTGTACCCTTATAAGTCCCTAGTATATGGTACTGAGGTACCCAGGGCATAGGTACACCAGCGATCTCCCATGGGCTGCAGCATGCCACCCATGAGAGACCACTCAAATAGTGCCATTGCTAGCACCACTTACGACAGATATAAATTTATTATTGCGATACATAGAGTGGCCATGCGTCATTACGCGATGACGATCTCTAAACTGGCTGTAACGAACCCTGTCATGTTTGGTATCAAACATGCACTGTAAAGCTCCTCCGTGAGGCCCTCAGTGCTCCCGGTACCAGTCTTCCAGAAATGGACAGCAAGCTAGGGCTGCTGCCGACCAGAGGCATGTTTCTGCCCTCCTGCTGCTGAGACAAGCTCGAGCAGGGGAAGGCAGAACAATAGATATCCTGTCACAGGGAGATGTGACCACCTCCCAGACATGGTTTAGTGTATTGGGGCAGGGTGGGGGCACTTGCCAGAGCCAGAGACTGCTTGAAGGGCACATTTGGTGCCCTCCTTGCATACTCCAGTTTAAACCAGTTCAGGGAGCTGTTGGCTCCCGCTCTGGTGCAAAATTGGACAAAGGACATGGGAGAATCCTCCCCACTGCCCAGCCCCTTCTCTGGGAAGGACCCCTGAATCATTCCAACCCTTTCCTTAGGGTATTTAAGGGCTTACCTGTGGGTGGGTCCCTAGTTCGTCATGGGACAAGATTCATTTCCAACACCACTTCTTCTTTGACCGTCTGGGCACTCTGGACTTCGCTGGACTTCGCTCTGGGCATCAAGCTACAACTGGGAAGACTCCTGCTGCTCCTGATCTCCTCGCCCTGCTTGTCTGCTGCAACATCCGTGCCTGTGCCAAACTTCCAAGGCCTGTGGGCATCCAAAACACCTGAAGGAATCTCCCTTGAAGTGAAGGAGTCACTTCCCTGCATCTACAGGCACCGCAACTAAGCTGACTGGTCTGCTGATCCTGGGCTCCCACGGAATCCGAAAAGCTCAGCAACACAGGTGGTGATTCTTCACATCCCTCGAGGCCTGCCCTGTCTTCTCACCAAGTTGAGGCCAGTATCCCTTCTCGGAGCCGCAGGCACCGAACCTCTGTGCACCGCTGTCGACTTGCAGTTGCAAAGGATTGTTGGCTTTCTTCCACCAAGATCTTCGGGCTACAAGTAGCCCCAACTTCAAGCATCTCCAGTGACCAAGATCTTCGTCCTCACCCCAACACTTGCATCGTGGGCTTGCATCTTTGGTAAGATGCTCGAGGTCCTCATGCGACGCCAGTGCCTCCGGCCTGTGGGTCCTCTTGAGGGTCATGCTAGAATTCTTTGGGCTCCCCTGATTGCTTGGGGCCTGCCCTGACTCCCCTCCTCGTGGTAAGTCACCTGGACCTTGCTGGTCCCAACATTGCACCATCTTCGCTTTCCACGTTGTTTTCAGTTGCCAAGGCTTGTTGGTGCTCCCGAAGGACACCGACTCCTCAACTCTCGACATCAGACGTGGGACAGCTCTTGAATGGCTCCACAGCGTCGCCTGGTCCTCACAGCTGCAGCTCCAAGGTCACCGTCAACTCTCCTGCCGCACACGACATCAGTGGGCATTCGTCTTCCGTGCCTCCTGGTTACTTCAAAGTGGCATAGACTCTGTCCCCTGTGCTTTCAGGTACTTCTCGACTTGAATCCACCTTTGGGTTCCACCGGACATTTTCTCCTTCTCCAGCAGCGGCATCTTACTGAAGTCCTCCATTGGGTTCGACGGCGGTTTCCGACGCCACTTCACACCTATGCACCCGGCTCCTCTGGGGCAGGTATCCACGGGTGGGGTGGCTGTCCAACCTTCTGTCTTCCTCGGGGTTTCTTCAGGGTCCACTGGGAAGGATCCTTCTTTAAAATTTGAACCGCGACTTACCCATTGACTTGCATTGATCCCGCGGTCATGTCCCCACTCTGCACACGGCCTCCGTGGGGCTCCTTGTTACTTACCTTGGGTGGTTCCTTGGGTCCCCACCACTTCTACGTCTTCTGGGTATAGTCTTGACTTGAGTCGTGGTCCGCATACCACTATCTTAGTATATGGTTTGGTCTCCCCCCTGGTGACCACTGTGTATCACGTGCTACTTACCCGTTTCTATTGAAAAGTATTGTGTGCATTGTGTGTATCTCCGGCTAGGAGATACCTGTATGTGTAAGTGAGTGTTATGTAATAAATACATATTTTTATAAATACACTGTGTGGTTCTTTTTCACTTAATCTATATCGATAAGATTATGTTCTGGTAAAACAAGCTGCTTTGCACTCCTTCTGGACTAAGCCTGGAGGCTGCTCTCCACAGCTACCACTTGGAGAGCTTTCTAAGATTGTCTAAGACCACTAAAATCACCATAAGTGTTGTCTGGATTGATGCAGGGTGGCCACTTACCTACATGTGCATCATATACCAATCCAGCATCTCACAGTGGGTCCCTAGATTTGTCATGGGACAAGATTCATATCAAGACACCACTTCTTCGACCGTCTGGGCACTCTGGACTTTGCTCTGGGCACCAAGACTGCAACTGGGAAGACTCCTGCTGCTCCTGGTCGCGTCGTCCTGCAAGTCTGCTGCAACGTCTGTGCCTATGCTCTATACAGGATCCTCCTAAGGCCTGTGGACATCCAAGACACCTGAATAAATCTCCTTGAAGTGAAGGAGCCACTTTCCTGTATCCCGCAACAAAGCTGACCGGCCTGCTGATCTTGGGCTCCCACGGACTCCGGAAGGCTCAGCAACACAGGTGGTGGTTCTTCAACTCCCTCGAGGCCTGCACTGTCTTCTCACCATGTTTGAGGTCAGTATCCATCGTCGGAGCCCCAGGAACCAAACCCCTGTGTAACGCGTCGACTTGCAGTTGCAAAGGCTTGTTGGCTCTCTTCCTCAGAGATATTCGGGCTCCAAGTAGCCTCCACCTCAAGCATCTCCTGTGACCAAGATCTTCGTCCTCACCGCATCTTTTGCACAGTGGGCCTGCATTTTTGGTGAGCTGCTCGAGGTCCTCTTGCGACTCCAGTGCTTCCGGCCAGTGGGTCCTATTGAGGGTCTTCTTGTACTTCAGTGGGTTCCCCTGATTGCTTGGGGCCTACTCTGACTCCCCTGCTTGTGGTGAGTCCCTTGGACCTTGCTGGTCCCGACACTACACCTTTTTCGCTTGCCACGTTGTTTGCAGTTGCCAAAGCTTGTTGGTGCTCTCGACAGACACGGACCCCTCAATTCTCGACATCCGATGTGGGACAGCTCGTGAAGTGCTCCTGGTCTTCAACAACATCGCCTGGTCCACACAGCTGCAGCTCCAAGTTACGTCAATTCTCCTGCAACACCCGACATCGGTGGGCATTGGTCTTCTGTGCCGCCTCCTGAGTGGCACAGACTCAGTCCCCTCTGCTTGCAGGTACTTCTCATCTTGAATCCACCTTTGGGTTTCACCGGACACTTTCCTCTTCTTCACCTGCGGCATCTTCCTGAAGTTCTCCATTGAGTTTGACAGCGGTTTTGGACGCCACATCGCACCTATGCACCTGGCTTCCCTGGTGTAGGTAACCTGGTTTCTAGGGTATTCACGGGTGGGGTGGCTCTCCAACCTTTTGTCTTCCACGTGTTTTCTTCAGGGTCCACTGAGAAGGGTCCTGCTTTAAAATTGCAACCGCGACTTATCCATTGACTTGACTTGAATTGAGCACGTGGTCGTGTTTCCACTCTGCACACGGCCTCGTGGGGTTCCTGGTTACTTACCTCACAAAATCTTTCAGGGGCTCCTGCAGCGCGGGAAGCCTTGTTGCTGTTTGTTTGCCCTCCGGTGGGGGCCAAGACCAGTGGAGGCCGGAGACTGTGACCGGGAGCCGGGGAGTGCAGGACTACACTCCCCAGCGTCCCCTGCGGCATCCAGCGCAGCCGGCAACGTTCCTCTTGCGCCAGGAGGCGCCAACAAAATTTTCCAGGGGCTCCCGCAGCGCGGGACGCGCACGGGCGTGCCCGGGCCAAGGGCAGGCCGTCTGCGGCTGGGCGAGGCTGGGCTGGGCCATCCCCCTTGGCTGTGGACCTTGGTGACTCCGGCGAAAACTGTGAGTTGGTTTTTGACATTGTTTTCCTGTCTTTGTCCTTGGAAAAAACTGGAACTGGCATCTCCCTACCCAAGTTGCGAGGGGCTAATCGTAGATTCAGCGTGCTTGCCCTACTTGGCCCAGTTACTGAGTGGGTAGAGCTGGATTCAACTCTGCTCACAAAACATTGTTTTACCTCATGCCTCCTATAAGCCACTTGTATTTCTCAGTACCTGCAAGACTGGACGATACCCCTTCCCTGGTTTGCTTTGGTCTGTTTTTGACGGAACTATGCTCAAATTGGGCTAGACTACATTATTGCAACTGCCATCTACATATACGGGATTATCTGTATTTGGATGTTTGTTTTTATTCTTTCCATCACTGTGTTATTCTTCTGATTATTTGTCATCTATTGTTATTATGGGCAAAAGGAAATCCTGCGAGGGTGACATGGGTGAAGGAAGAAGGAAAAAGTTGAAAAGGGGCAAAAGGAAAAGTTTGGCTGGAGCACAAGGGGCAGGGGAGGGGGTGATGGATAGAATAAATAATCTTTTGATTGAATGTGAGGTCTTATTAGACCCTACTCAACTTGGTCCCACAACCGATAGTAACACCAAGCAGAGTGGAGAAAGTGGGCTTACAAATAGGCAAATTCCGGATATGTTTAAAAAGACACTTAAAAGTCTTGATACCCAGGACTCCCCTAGCCCACTTGCTGCGAGTCCAGTCGTAGATATATCACCTACCCACTCTGTATCGAGTGTTATGGCTGCCTTCCCATGCTCAAATAGATTTTACATCCTGAAAGAGCAACCAGAAACAGAGACCACTCCCCAAATTGCCCCCTCTAAGATTGCAGGGAGGCCGCAATGAGTACTTCGACCCATATCACCGAGGATATAGAAGAACCAGGCGAGGCAAATGGCCCAGTGGAGCTATTACAAGGTCCATCACAAGGCTCCGTTGCCATACAGTTAACTGCCATTATGAATGAGATCCAGTGTCTTAAGACCTCCGTCTGTAACTTAGTGGACTCCCTAAATAAGGCCCATTCAGTTATTCAGCAGGTTAAAACCATGCTAAGAGAACAATCCCGAAATAGCCCAAGCATAGTGGGGGATATGAGTAGTAAGAGTCAGCCAGCTATCCATTGTCCCACTAAAGCCCCGACTGGTATTAACAACTATGGAAAAGATCCCTCAGCAAGCTTCACAAACTCGGGACATATTCATCTAGATAGGGGATCCAAAGTAAAATCCACACAACAAAACCCTAGACTTCAAAATCCAACATCCCCGCTTCTGTTAAAACGTGACCACCCAAGAACTACAAGACCATGGCTGCTTAAAGAGACCCCTATTAAAACTGTAAAGAAAAACATAGTATACATGATTAATGTCCCTAAACACACTGGCAATACCTACAGGGAAGATATTGATTCTCTTCGTAACAAATGTATACAATGGATAAGGCATGTCAGGGGCTGTCGCTCAGTAATCAGAGAAATCAGTACCAGCTGCCCACATCATTAACAGACGAATGGGCCAAGGATGATTTTCCTTTCTTCTAATTCAGCTTGCTCACCCTTGTCCTGAAGATGAACCCCACTTATTGGGTTCGAAACGCCGTCGACCACCATACAACATGAACTCCTATTACTCCTTGTAAAATAACTGTGGAGCTCATTATACTGTTGTCAATGCGATGCCTTTTTAAACCTCACTATCACCCTGCATGTCACGCTTCCTTTCACCTAAATGTATGTGAGCACCTGAATACTATACAAAAAATTGTAAAATAAATGTCTATCATTTATCTGACCTACATGACCTTCCTCTGATCTTTCCTTTGCTCCCTCATGAATTAATTTCAAAATCTTAGAACCAAGTGTTCCCTGCTGGGTCACTTTCTCGCTTTGGACCATTTAGGCCACACCTGAACCACTGTTTCCTAGATATCTCGCCACCCCAGGTTCACATATTGGGGTACCCTTGTCTTCTCAAAAAACCCAGTAATCAGAGAAGACATCCTTATGGCTGAACGACACTCTTTACCTGATCTTTCATTAGACTATATTGCATTGACGCTCCCCCATCGTTACTTGGTAGAAAAGCTTGTTGATTTTGATATTCGCACACACAACTTTTCTTGCTCTGGTATTTGTATTAAGCTTAATCCCCCAAAACCAGTCGCGCACATGGGTTCATCTCCAATAAGGGAGATAGATTGAAGGTACCTTCCTCTCGCTGATGTTCCACTTACACATGCTAGCTCACTATCTGTCAGCGAGACTACCGTCATCTCCCCTACATTAGCTCAATCAAACCCAGCCTTGTACAAGTTAATCCCTAAAGATTCTGCTCTCGAGGGAAATGAGGAGGATGTAGTAACACGAGCCCTAGTGCATAATAAGAAAACTGAGACATCCCACACCTCCGCTAGCATAAGACTATTATCATGGAACATAGCCGGATTAAAGTCTAAGGGTGTATCCCCGGATTGGCATGCATTTATAGAACAATATGATATATGCCTCTTCCAAGAGACCTGGTTAGTGGAGCCCCTTTTCCAGCTAGGGTACCTAAACTATCATAACAAGGCGAGACGTGGAGATAAAGGAAGGACTTCAGCGGGGCTAACAATCTGGGTTAGGCAGACACTAAATTTAAAGATAACTGAGCTGCCAACTATGTGTAATGATATTCTAGCTATCAGATTGGCAGCGGGTTCCCATGGGACTATTGATATCTATAACATTTATGCCAGAGGGCTTAGTGGGGGAAAGAGATCAGAAACTATAACTATTCTTGATGAGCTTTTGGATCATCTCTCTAAAGACTCCCAAGTGATAGTGGCGGGGGACTTTAACTCAACCTTTGAGCCACTTGGTATTGAGGATCATGAGCTGACAAAGGAGGAGGACATACATTGGGGAACTCCAAGCCTTGCGCTGACACCAGCTAAGAGGTGGACAGATATGGCGATTCAAATCAAAAGCCACTTGTTTGGGAAGAGGTTTAAGGGCGGCAAATGGAAGAACTCTTTCTGATAGGCATGGAGCTAACACCTTTAACAATGGTCGATATACGAGCCGCAATGATTACATGTTAATTAGCCTAAAGATCTGGCATACACTTTTGGACATGGAGGTGTGTGATCGCTTGGACAGTGACCACAACCCATTGTGCTAAATTTTTAAATCATTGACCCCACAGGTAGATAGCTCCCATGACATTCAGCTCATTACCCGCGACCTGATGCCCACCAATGATATGAGGCGACAAGTGGGAAATGGTCTTGGAGAAACCGCATATTTTGGATACCATTGCCAAGGAAACTAAAGATGCAATTTCTGACCTGGAGACACTCCTATCCTACCCCGCTCCCCTTGTGGAAATAACCACATCTCACAATAAACTTTTCTCCAAACTGCAACCACTTTTTATTAAAGAGGGTAGGGCTAAAAGTACATCTCAATCAAACTCATGCCACTGGTTTAATAATGAATGTAAAGAGGTCAGGAGTAATCTTGTGGATGCAATCTCATCTAAAGAGCCTTGTAGTGTCCGGATAGCAAGGGCAAAGTATAGGAAGGCCCAAGTTAAAGCAAAAAAGGAATGGGATGAGAATAGGTGGCAGGATCTAAGAATGGCATGTGCTAATGCACAAGTTACTAACTTGTGTAACGATATATCTGTAAGAGACAGTAGTTAGTGACAGATTCCTTACCTTAGAATATCCCCAGGCGTCAGGCTGGATCCGGAAAGTTTTTGCGTAGCAGTACCCTTGCGCGCCGGTAGGCGGCGTCGTGCGGCTCCGCGTCCGTCGTCGGCGTCGTGATCGCCGGGATGACGTCGCGGGCAGTACTTAGGCGCCGCCCCTGCGCGCTGACGTCAGTTCTGTACACGACTTTCCGCGCCAGGAACGCAGAGCCATGCAAGAAGCTGACATAGGTGTCTGAAAAATACTAGGGCCCTGAAAGGGATGTCCTTAACTCCTAGAAATCAGTTCGCAGAACGGGAGGATGGGTGGGCGGTAGGAATCTGTCACTAACTACTGTCTCTTACAGATATATCGTTACACAAGTTAGTAACTTGTGCATCTGAAAGAGACACGTTAGTGACAGATTCCTTACCTTAGAATAGATACCCCAGCAATACCAACCCCGGTGGTGGGTCTGCGAACAAAGATCAGACAAGGAAGTCCTGGAGGACAGAACGGCCAAAGAAGCCGTCCCTCCGGACCTGACTGTCAAGGCAGTAATGCTTTGTAAACGTGTGCAGCGAGGCCCACGTAGCTGCCTGACAGATAACCGGCAGCGGAACACCGCGGCCCAAGGCCGTGGTAGCAGCCGTTGCCCTGGTGGAATGGGCACGCAGCCCAACAGGAGGCTCCTTTAGCCAAAGAATAGCAGGTCTTGATGCACAAGGTAACCCAGCGGGAGATGGTCCTCTTGTGCACCGCCCGACCTTTTTGGCGCCCACGTAGCCAATAAAGAGCTGGTCATCCACCCGGAAGTGTTTTGTGCGGTCAATATAGAAGGAGAGCGCACGTTTTGGGTCCAGACGGTGGAGCCTCTCTTCCTCTCTGGAAGGATGCGGAGGCGGAAAGAAGGTGGGCAAAGTGATGGTCTGCCCAATGTGGAAAGCAGTAACCACCTTTGGCAAGAAGGACGGACGCGTCCGAAGAACAACCTTGTCTGGATGAACAGACAGAAAGGGAGGTTTGCAAGATAGAGCCTGGAGCTCACTCACCCGCCGAGCGGAGGTGATGGCCACCAGAAAGGCTGTCTTCAGAGTCAGAAGACGAAGAGGACAGTTATGTAGAGGCTCAAAGGGAGCGCACATTAAAAAGGTAAGAACCAAGTTTAAGTCCCACTGAGGCATCACAAACGGAACAGGAGGGAAGAGGTGAGTAATGCCTTTTAAGAACCTGTTAACAACAGGGGACTTGAAAAGGAGGGCTGATCAGGGAGCCTGAGGAAGGCCGAGATAGCACAAAGATAACCCTTGATGGTACCCAGGGCAGAACCCTGTTGGGCCAGAGAGAGAAGGAACAGAAGGACCTCAGAAAGAGGGGCAGAAAGGGGATCCACAGCCTTTGCTGTGCACCATGCCACAAATTTGTTCCACCTGCAGGCGTATACCACCTTAGTGGAGGGACGCCTGGCTGCCAGAATCACATCACAAACTTCGGGAGGCAAGTCGAAAGGAATCAACTGCCGCCGCTCAATCTCCACGCAAGCAGGTGTAGACTGGACAGGTTCGGGTGGAGGACCGTCCCCTGCTGCTGCGACAGAAGATCCTCCCGAAGAGGCAGACGGATCGGGGATCTACGCTCATATTGAGTAGCTCGGGATACCAAACTCTTCGAGCCCAGTCCGGAGCCACAAGAATGACTTGGGCCCGGTCGTGCCGAATCTTCTTCAACACTCTGGGTAGAAGTGGTATAGGCGGAAAGGCGTACAATAGACCGCAACTCCACTCGTGACGAAAAGCGTCGCCGAGCGAGTGCCGCCTTGGAAATTCCAACGCGCAGAACTGATGACATTGCGCGTTCTCTTCGGTGGCGAATAGATCTAACCAAGGCTCTCCCCACTGTAGAAAGAGTCCTTGCGCCACTTCCGAGTGAAGACGCCATTCGTGATCCATCATGCACCTGCGGCTGAGTTCGTCCGCCCTGGCGTTCAGGGAACCTGCCAGGTGTTGAACCACCAGGAACATGCCCTGGTGTTCCAGCCATGTCCAGAGGCGCAGAGCCTCCTGACAAAGGGTCCACGACCCCACCCCGCCTTGTTTGTTGCAGTACCACATGGCAGTGGTGTTGTCTGTGAACACCTGCACTACCTTCCCTTTGACAGAGGGAAGGAATGCCTTGAGTGCAAGTCGGATCGCCCGGAGCTCCAGAAGGTTGATATGGAGCCGGGACTCCGCCGGAGACCAGAGGCCTCTGATCTCCGCCTCTCCCATGTGACCGCCCCATCCCAGAAGGGACGCGTCCGTCACAACTGTGTGCTCTGGCTGGGGAAGGGAGAGGGATCTGCCCATGACCCATTGCCGGTTCGAGAGCCACCACTGCAACTGTTTTGCAGTCCCCTCCGAGATCTGGACGTGATCGGACAGGTCGCCCTGGTGCTGCGCCCACTGGAACTTCAGGTCCCACTGCAGAGCCCGCATATGCCATCTGGCATGAGTGACCAGCAGGATGCAGGAGGCCATGAGGCCCAGCAGCCTCAGGGTCATCCGTACCGAAACCCAGGATAAGGGCTGAAAGATCGGAATCATAGCCTGAATATCCCGGACTCGCCGTTCGGGAGGATAGGCCCGAAACTGCGTCGTGTCCAGAACTGCTCCGATGAAAAGGAGCTGTGGAGAAGGAATCAGATGCGACTTTGGCACATTGATGGAGAACCCCAGCGAGTGCAGGAGTTCGGCCGTAGTCTGGAGGTGGGAGACAACTGCCTGGGACGAGCCCGCCTTCAGCAGCCAGTCGTCGAGGTAGGGGAAGACTGAAACCCCTGCCCGGCGCAGATGAGCTGCGACCACCGCCATCACTTTCGTGAACACCCGAGGGGCACTGGTAAGGCCAAAGGGGAGCACGGTGAACTGAAAATGCTCGAGGCCTACCGTGAACCGAAGGTAACGCCGGTGGGCCGGCAGGACGGGGATGTGGAAATAGGCGTCCTGCAAGTCCAACGCTACCAACCAGTCTCCGGGGTCGAGGGCAGTCAAGACCTGAGCTAGGGTGAGCATCTTGAACTTCTCCTTCCGGAGGAAGCGATTGACGTTCCGGAGGTCCAAGATAGGACGCATGTCCTCCTTGTCCTTTTGGGCACCAGAAAGTAGTGGGAGTAGCAACCACGCCCTACTTCTGGGGTCGGAACATGCTCGATGGCCCTCTTGGCCAAGAGGGCCGTGACTTCCTTCTGTAGAAGCACCAAGTGATCCCCTGACATGCGGTGGAATTGAGGTGGCATGGCTGGGGGTGGTCTCGAAGGGGAGGGAGTAGCCCCTTCGGACAATGTCCAAGACCCACTTGTCCGAGGTGATGGGACGCCAGTGGTGAAGGTGATGGCGGACCCTGCCCTCGACTGGCGTGCTGTGCACCTGAAAGGAGGGACTAGGAGGGCTTGGAGGCCGCGGACGGGTTGGAGGTGGTGGCCTGACCCGCACGCTGGTTGCCCGAACCGCCACGGCGGTATCCACGCCCTCGGCCACGCGAAGGCGCTTGCTGCGCGGGCCGTTGGCCGGGCTGTGGACGTGACTGGGCGCCCCTTCCGTGGCCACGAAAGGGGCGAAAAGCAGACGTTTGCGGAGGGCGCACAACAGCAAGGCCCAGGGACTTAGCAGTAGCCCGTGAATCCTTGAAACGCTCCAGCGCATGGTCCGCCTTGAACCAAAGAGACCGACTCCATCAAAGGGCATGTCCATGAGAGTATTCTGGACATCCCCTGAAAACCAGTGGTTCTCAGCCAGGCGTGGCGACGCAGCGCCACCGTCGTTGCAAGCGATCTGCCCAGCGAGTCGGCGGTATCAAGGCCACAGCGGATGGTATACTTAGCCGCATCACGCCCTTCCGCAATAGCGCGGGTAAGCAGTGTCTGGACCTCCTCAGAACACTGCGGCAAAACATCAGCCACCGAATCCCACAGGGAGTGGGTGTATCGGCCCAAGAGGCAAGCGGTATTAACAGACCGCAAGCCAGCACTGGAGGAAGAGAAAGCCTTCTTCCCAAAGTGATCCAGGCGCTTGGATTCCCTATCCGGAGGGGCGGTAGGGAAGGCTGTTTGGGAGGCAGAGGCTTGGACAACCAAGCTCTCAGGGGTGGGGTGTTGGGAGAGAAACAGGGGTCGCCCGGAGCCGGGCGATGGCGTCGGGCCACGTTCCTATCCACAGGAGCCCCTGTGGTGGGTTTGGACCAGGCACCCAAAAGAACGTCAGTGAGTGCATCGTTGAACGGCAGCACAGGCTCCGAAGAGGAGGCCGCCGGCTGAAGCACTTCAGTCAGGAGGTTAGTCCTGACGGCCACTGTAGGCAACTGGAGATTTAAGGCTCCAGCAGCTCTACGCAACACCGTTGCAAATTAGCCCCCTCCTCCGTTGCCACGGGAGGAGACAGCATGCCAGAGTCGGGGAGGTATCCAGCCCACTGGCATCCCCAAGTTCCTCAACCCAGTCCGGGTCAAACTCGCACTGTTGTGTGAGAGGGTCGTCAGACCCCTCCCAGCTCTCCTGGTCCTCCTCAGGTTGAAAAGATGGAGGAGGAGGGACATAAGGGACCCAAGGCCTCATCGGCGCCGGAACCGGCGTCGGGCGACGCCGGTCCGGCTCCATGTCCGGACCCGGGAGAACCGGGAACGACGCCGCCCGGAGCCCCGGACGGCGCCGGAAACGGCACCGGGGACATCGGCGTCGGCGGAGGCGTGGTTAGGTCAACCGGCGCCGATGGAGGTTGCGGCACCACCGGAACCGGGGTCGAGGCCGGGGCCGGAGCCGAGGCCGGGACGAAGGCTGGTGGGACAGGCGACGCCGGGACCGGAGTCGACGGCGACGCCGGAGCAACCCCATCTGGACCCGCGGGGCCCGAAGGCGCACCGGAGGGACCTTGAGGCCCGAAGAGGCGGGCCATGGCCGACAGGAATTTCTGTACTCGGCCGGAGTCGCCCCCGAACCCGGGAAGGACGGGTAATGCGGGGGCAACTCGACAGGCACGTCCGGGGCCGCGGGGCGGGGACGGTGCCGACAGGGACCTCAGCCGAGTCGCGCGACCGGCGAGGCGAAGTCTTAGAGCGATGACGCCGCTTAGACTTCTTGTGCTTCGACTTACCGGAGGAGCGCGAAGACTTGGATTCCGACGAACGGCGGGGACTCCGCGTCCGGCCCCTCGACCTCTCCCGGGACCGGGGCTTGCTGCGGCGCGGAGCCGACTGCCGGACTTCAAGGAGCTTTCGAGACCGCTCTCGCAAAGCCTTCGGATGAAGTTTCCGGCAGTCAGGGCACGACTTCGTGTCGTGGCCTCGGCCGAGGCAGAAGAGACACTCGAGGTGGGGGTCCGTGATGGACATCATACGACCACATACCTCGCAGGGCTTAAAGCCGGGCATCCCTACGACACCTTAGGAGTCGTGAAGACTCGTTGAAGAGAACAGTGAAAAATTTCACAAAAAGATAGTCAAAAAGTGACTAGGCACTGCTCTTCCCGGATCTGCGCTTACTGGCGCGGAAAAAGAAGAACTGACGTCAGCGCGCAGGGGCGGCGCCTAAGTACTGCCCGCGACGTCATCCCGGCGATCACGACGCCGACGACGGACGCGGAGCCGCACGACGCCGCCTACCGACGCGCAAGGGTACTGCTACGCAAAAAACTTTCCGGATCCAGCCTGACGCCTGGGGATATTCTAAGGTAAGGAATCTGTCACTAACGTGTCTCTTTCAGATAACGCCCGTAGGTTTTGGTCATTGGTGACATGGGGCAGGGACGGTCCGCGACCACAGCCACAAAATCATGTAGCAGAAGACAAATGGGTTGAGCCATTTTGAATCCCAATATGCTGTTGATCCTGCAGAGGAAAGCGCTCCAGCGTTGCCCCACACTTATTATACTAGCAATCCTTTCATTGCTGCTGATGTTAATGTAGTCTTTCTGGCAATTCTGAAGGGCAAAGCGCCAGGGTTAGATGGAGTTCCGGCCGATATCTTCGTCCATGATAAGACAAAATGGAATAGATATAATCTGTTACTTGCAAACGCCATTGCTTGTGGAGCGCCTATACCCGATTCCTGGAAGGGGGCAGAGATCATCCCTGTGTACAAAAAGGCGACAAAACCCTTCCAGGGAATTATAGGCCTATAAGTTTAACTGACTCCATACAGAAAGTGATTGCAAGGTTGGTGTTAGGCAAAGTACAGGAATGGATTAAGGACCAGGACATTCTCACTCCCCTGCAAGCTGGCTTTCGAGAGCATGTTAGCACGATAGACCAGGTATTTAGGTTTAGATTAATATATTGGCGGACTGTGGTCTTAGCAAGGACAGCATGTATGCTGCCTTTGTCGACCTCAAGTCAGCATTTGACCTGGTCTCTCGGAGCAAACTTTGGGCTGTGCTCCAGGAGCTAGGGATGCCACCTGACCTGCTTTCCCTTATAGCTCGATTTCACGAGGACAATTTTGCCCAAATACGCTGGGGAATGCAGGGAAATGTCACCACCCCTTTCCCTGTTGCGAAGGGTGTGCGACAAGGTTGTGTGCTGGCCCCTACATTATTCTCGCTCTTTATTAATGGCGTTGCCAAGCATCTAACATCCATCCCCACTGACGCCCTGATCCTTGCAGGTACCAAAATACCCATTTTGATGTTCGCCGATGATACGTTAATAATTTCCAAAACCCTGAGTGGTTTGCAGCAAGCATTACATCTCTTTGAAAAGTTCTGCACCATGCGGGGCTTGGAAATTAACGTAACTAAAACTAAGTTCATGGCGTACAATCCACATAGAGCTTTTAAAGGAGGTATACTTTTAGATAGCCAACCACTGGAACAAGTCAGTGCTTTTACATATTTGGGTGTGATGCTGCAGAAAGACATGCGATGGAGCTGCCAGATAGACGCTGCCACACTGAAGCACCGACAGCTGTCAGGAATTCTACAAAAAGAGTTCAATGCTTCTCTAACTAAGCCAACTAGCCCTGTTTTACAAATATACGAAATGAAGGTTGTGAGCTCGGTGTTATATGGAGCAGAACTCTGGGGTCTTGAGAATATGCCCCAGCTCACTGTTGCTGAAAACCGTTTCTTCCGCAATATTACTGCTCTCCCACAAAGCACCCCGACATTGCCTTTGCTGCTTGACCTTGGTCGTAAAGCCCTGGTCGATCTTGCCAGGCTGAGTCCTATTCTGTACTGGCGCAGAATCTGGAGCACACCAGAACTGCTACCATACGCTGAAGGCCTTAGGGATATAATTAAAGCAGGCTTTTTTCACAAGATCCGATGGCTATGTGAAATAAGAGCATTGTTGACAAACATGGGTATGCTAACTTTATGGGATAATCCTACCAATACCTCAATCCCATCAAAGGAGAGTGTAAAAGAAAGATACTGGAATATGGTCTATCACAATAGTTACAACAATTGTGATAGCTCATCACTAACAGGGATTTTCATGACAGTGAAACGCCGGCCTAATTTGGAGAAGTACTGGGACATCATAACCAAACCTCACAATCGGAAGCTGTACTTCCAATTTAGAGTGGGGGCTCTGCCCTTGTGATCTTTTACAGCTAAATAGGCAAGTGAGGGAGATAGTAAATGCCCTTTTTGCGAGACGTGTGATGAGTCCTATGCCCATGTTCTTTTTGTGTGCCCAGCATACACTGCCCCGCGCAAAGCATGGTTGGTTCCAATCTGCAGATTGCTGTGCACCAGAACATGTAGTATCGCAATGAGGATATTGCGTAACGATACTCTTCCTTGTATTGCAATAGCTGTAGCTAAGTATTTGAGCTGAAAGTGGGCTATAAGATCAAGATCTCTCCCCACTAATTGATCTATTGATGTTTGACACCCACGTCTGAAGTCTTCCTTATCGAACCAAAGTATATGTTTAACTACTTACAGTATTTTTAACTAGAGATTAGGTTTTTTTGCATTAACTAGGACAATCCAACATTTCATCTAATGTATTATTCTAGCTGTTTAATTAGATTTTAACTGAATGTATGTCTGTTGTATATTTATTAATAATTTTATAGTATTTTAAAACCACTGTATTGAAATTTTGTGATCAAAAATGAGTTTTATCAGATGTAAGTTGCTTTTATGACATTAATCTGTCGAATAAAGCTTTTTGGATTGGATTGGACTTACCTCAGGTAGTTCCTTGGGTCCCCAGCATTTCTACGTCCTCTGGGTACAGACTTGACTCAAGTCACGATTCGCATCCTTCTATTTTAGTATATGGTTTGGTCCCCCCCATGACCACTGCGCATTCGCGCTACTTACCTGTTTTATTTGCAAAGTATTGTGTGCATTGTGTATTTCTCCGGGTAAGAGATATTTGTATGTGTTAGTGAGTGTCTTGTAATAAATACATATTTTTTATAAATACACTGTGTGGTTCTTTTTCATTTAATCTATACCAATAAGATTATGTTCTGGTAAAACAAGCTGCTTTACAATCCTTCTGGACTAAACCCTGAAGGCTGCTCTCCACAACTACCACTTAGAGAGCTTTATAAGGTTGTCTAAGACCACTAAAATCACCATAAGTGTTGTCTGGATTAGTGCAGGGTGCTACACTTACATAAGTGAGCATCATATACTAAGCCAGCCTCCTACATTGGTGCGCAGTGGTTGGGATTCAAGCCTGCATTGTTTTACCCGCTAATCTTGGTGTGGATTAATTGAAAAACCATCACTAACATTAGGCACATATAATACAGCTTAGAATAAGTAAGTCCTACTGAAGTTAGGGTTGGGTAGTTATAAGGGTCTAGCACAACCCTTTCTCAAAACCTTAGAGAGTTTAGTTTACACTAGGTTAGGTAGGTGCAACACCACACTACACCTAGTAACCATGTCTTTATTATGGGATGCTAGTGCACCCCAGTCTTCTAGATACAGTGGTGTTAAGTTCCAGGAACTAAGGTAGCAATCCAACCAACTAAGCATCTCTTAGAGCTGCTTAATCTAGATGATCTCCAGAACCCTGACAGGTTAGGGGATCAGGACAAAGTGGGTGGGGATGCTCCAGAAGATGGGACAGGAGGGGTAACCCCCAGTGGCCCTAATGCACAAGTTACTTACCTTTGGTAACGATATATCTGTAAGAAACATTAGTTAGTGATAGATTCCTTACCTTAGAATATCCCCAGGCGTCAGACTGGATCCGGAAAGTTTTCGTCAGCAGTACCCTGCGCGTCGGAAGGTGGCGTCGTGCGGCTCCGCGTCCGTCGTTGGCGTCGTGGTCGCCGAGATGACGTCGCAGCAGCTACTTATACGCCGCCCTCGCGCGCTGACGTCAGTTCTGTACACGACTTTCCGAGCCAGGAACGCAGAGCCATGCAAGATACTGACCACTGGTGCATTGAAACTAGGGCCCTGAAAGGGATGACCTTAACGCACAAGTTACTAACTTGTGTAACGATATATCTGTAAGAGACAGTAGTTAGTGACAGATTCCTTACCTTAGAATATCCCCAGGCGTCAGGCTGGATCCGGAAAGTTTTTTGCGTAGCAGTACCCTTGCGCGTCGGTAGGCGGCGTCGTGCGGCTCCGCGTCCGTCGTCGCGTCGTGATCGCCGGGATGACGTCGCGGGCAGTACTTAGGCGCCGCCCTGCGCGCTGACGTCAGTTCTGTACACGACTTCCCGCGCCAGGAACGCAGAGCCATGCAAGAAGCTGACATAGGTGTCTGAAAAATACTAGGGCCCTGAAAGGGATGTCCTTAACCCTAGAAATCAGTTCGCAGAACGGGGAGGATGGGTGGGCGTGAGGAATCTGTCACTAACTACTGTCTCTTACAGATATATCGTTACACAAGTTAGTAACTTGTGCATCTGAAAGAGACACGTTAGTGACAGATTCCTTACCTTAGAATAGATACCCCAGCAATACCAACCCCGGTGGTGGGTCTGCGAACAAAGATCAGACAAGGAAGTCCTGGAGGACAGAACGGCCAAAGAAGCCGTCCCTCCGGACCTGACTGTCAAGGCAGTAATGCTTTGTAAACGTGTGCAGCGAGGCCCACGTAGCTGCCTGACAGATAACCGGCAGCGGAACACCGCGGCCCAAGGCCGTGGTAGCAGCCGTTGCCCTGGTGGAATGGGCACGCAGCCCAACAGGAGGCTCCTTTTAGCCAAAGAATAGCAGGTCTTGATGCACAAGGTAACCCAGCGGGAGATGGTCCTCTTGTGCACCGCCCGCCCTTTTTGGCGCCCACGTAGCCAACAAAGAGCTGGTCATCCACCCGGAAGTGTTTTGTGCGGTCAATATAGAAAGAGAGCGCACGCTTTGGGTCCAGACGGTGGAGCCTCTCTTCCTCTCTGGAAGGATGCGGAGGCGGAAAGAAGGTGGGCAAAGTGATGGTCTGCCCAATGTGGAAAGCAGTAACCACCTTTGGCAAGAAGGACGGACGCGTCCGAAGAACAACCTTGTCTGGATGAACAGACAGAAAGGGAGGTTTGCAAGATAGAGCCTGGAGCTCACTCACCCGCCGAGCGGAGGTGATGGCCACCAGAAAGGCTGTCTTCAGAGTCAGAAGACGAAGAGGACAGTTATGTAGAGGCTCAAAGGGAGCGCACATTAAAAAGGTAAGAACCAAGTTTAAGTCCCACTGAGGCATCACAAACGGAACAGGAGGGAAGAGGTGAGTAATGCCTTTTAAGAACCTGTTAACAACAGGGGACTTGAAAAGGGAGGGCTGATCAGGGAGCCTGAGGAAGGCCGATATAGCACAAAGATAACCCTTGATGGTACCCAGGGCAGAACCCTGGTGGGCCAGAGAGAGAAGGAACAGAAGGACCTCAGAAAGAGGGGCAGAAAGGGGATTCACAGCCTTTGCTGTGCACCATGCCACAAATTTGTTCCACCTGCAGGCGTATACCACTTTAGTGGAGGGACGCCTGGCTGCCAGAATCACATCACAAACTTCGGGAGGCAAGTCGAAAGGAATCAACTGCCGCCGCTCAATCTCCACGCAAGCAGGTGTAGACTGGACAGGTTCGGGTGGAGGACCGTCCCCTGCTGCTGCGACAGAAGATCCTCCCGAAGAGGCAGACGGATCGGGGGATCTACGCTCATATTGAGTAGCTCGGGATACCAAACTCTTCGAGCCCAGTCCGGAGCCACAAGAATGACTTGGGCCCGGTCGTGCCGAATCTTCTTCAACACTCTGGGTAGAAGTGGTATAGGCGGAAAGGCGTACAATAGACCGCAACTCCACTCGTGACGAAAAGCGTCGCCGAGCGAGTGCCGCCTTGGAAATTCCAACGCGCAGAACTGATGACATTGCGCGTTCTCTTCGGTGGCGAATAGATCTAACCAAGGCTCTCCCCACTGTAGAAAGAGTCCTTGCGCCACTTCCGAGTGAAGACGCCATTCGTGATCCATCATGCACCTGCGGCTGAGTTCGTCCGCCCTGGCGTTCAGGGAACCTGCCAGGTGTTGAACCACCAGGAACATGCCCTGGTGTTCCAGCCATGTCCAGAGGCGCAGAGCCTCCTGACAAAGGGTCCACGACCCCACCCCGCCTTGTTTGTTGCAGTACCACATGGCGGTGGTGTTGTCTGTGAACACCTGCACTACCTTCCCTTTGACAGAGGGAAGGAATGCCTTGAGTGCAAGTCGGATCGCCCGGAGCTCCAGAAGGTTGATATGGAGCCGGGACTCCGCCGGAGACCAGAGGCCTCTGATCTCCGCCTCTCCCATGTGACCGCCCCATCCCAGAAGGGACGCGTCCGTCACAACTGTGTGCTCTGGCTGGGGAAGGGAGAGGGATCTGCCCATGACCCATTGCCGGTTCGAGAGCCACCACTGCAACTGTTTTGCAGTCCCCTCCGAGATCTGGACGTGATCGGGCAGGTCGCCCTGGTGCTGTGCCCACTGGAACTTCAGGTCCCACTGCAGAGCCCGCATATGCCATCTGGCATGAGTGACCAGCAGGATGCAGGAGGCCATGAGGCCCAGCAGCCTCAGGGTCATCCGTACCGAAACCCAGGATAAAGGCTGAAAGATCGGAATCATAGCCTGAATATCCCGGACTCGCCGTTCGGGAGGATAGGCCCGAAACTGCGTCGTGTCCAGAACTGCTCCGATGAAAAGGAGCTGTGGAGAAGGAATCAGATGCGACTTCGGCACATTGATGGAGAACCCCAGCGAGTGCAGGAGTTCGGCCGTAGTCTGGAGGTGGGAGACGACTGCCTGGGACGAGCCCGCCTTCAGCAGCCAGTCGTCGAGGTAGGGGAAGACTGAAACCCCTGCCCGGCGCAGATGAGCTGCGACCACCGCCATCACTTTCGTGAACACCCGAGGGGCACTGGTAAGGCCAAAGGGGAGCACGGTGAACTGAAAATGCTCGAGGCCTACCGTGAACCGAAGGTAACGCCGGTGGGCCGGCAGGACGGGGATGTGGAAATAGGCGTCCTGCAAGTCCAACGCTACCAACCAGTCTCCGGGGTCGAGGGCAGTCAAGACCTGAGCTAGGGTGAGCATCTTGAACTTCTCCTTCCGGAGGAAGCGATTGACGTTCCGGAGGTCCAAGATAGGACGCATGTCCTCCTTGTCCTTTTTGGGCACCAGAAAGTAGTGGGAGTAGCAACCACGCCCTACTTCTGGGGTTGGAACACGCTCGATGGCCCTCTTGGCCAAGAGGGCCGTGACTTCCTTCTGTAGAAGCACCAAGTGATCCCCTGACATGCGGTGGAATGGAGGTGGCATGGCTGGGGGGTGGTCTCGAAGGGGAGGGAGTAGCCCTTCGGACAATGTCCAAGACCCACTTGTCCGAGGTGATGGGACGCCAGTGGTGAAGGTGATGGCGGACCCTGCCCCCGACTGGCGTGCTGTGCACCTGAAAGGAGGGACTAGGAGGGCTTGGAGGCCGCGGACGGGTTGGAGGTGGTGGCCTGACCCGCACGCTGGTTGCCCGAACCGCCACGGCGGTATCCACGTCCTCGGCCACGCGAAGGCGCTTGCTGCGCGGGCCGTTGGCCGGCCTGTGGACGTGACTGGGCGCCCCTTCCGTGGCCACGAAAGGGGCGAAAAGCAGACGTTTGCGGAGGGCGCACAACAGCAAGGCCCAGGGACTTAGCAGTAGCCCGTGAGTCCTTGAAACGCTCCAGCGCATGGTCTGCCTTCGAACCAAAGAGACCGACTCCATCAAAGGGCATGTCCATGAGAGTATTCTGGACATCCCCTGAAAAACCAGTGGTTCTCAGCCAGGCGTGGCGACGCAGCGCCACCGTCGTTGCAAGCGATCTGCCCAGCGAGTCGGCGGTATCAAGGCCACAGCGGATGGTATATTTAGCCGCATCACGCCCTTCCGCAATAGCGCGGGTAAGCAGTGTCTGGACCTCCTCAGAACACTGCGGCAAAACATCAGCCACCGAATCCCACAGGGAGTGGGTGTATCGGCCCAAGAGGCAAGCGGTATTAACAGACCGCAAGCCAGCACTGGAGGAAGAGAAAGCCTTCTTCCCAAAGTGATCCAGGCGCTTGGATTCCCTATCCGGAGGGGCGGTAGGGAAGGCTGTTTGGGAGGCAGAGGCTTGGACAACCAAGCTCTCAGGGGTGGGGTGTTGGGAGAGAAACAGGGGGTCGCCCGGAGCCGGGCGATGGCGTCGGGCCACGTTCCTATCCACAGGAGCCCCTGTGGTGGGTTTGGACCAGGCACCCAAAAGAACGTCAGTGAGTGCATCGTTGAACGGCAGCACAGGCTCCGAAGAGGAGGCCGCCGGCTGAAGCACTTCAGTCAGGAGGTTAGTCCTGACGGCCACTGTAGGCAACTGGAGATTTAAGGCTCCAGCAGGTCTACGCAACACCGTTGCAAAATTAGCCCCCTCCTCCGTTGCCACGGGAGGAGACAGCATGCCAGAGTCGGGGGAGGTATCCAGCCCACTGGCATCCCCAAGTTCCTCAACCCAGTCCGGGTCAAACTCGCACTGTTGTGTGAGAGGGTCGTCAGACCCCTCCCAGCTCTCCTGGTCCTCCTCAGGTTGAAAAGATGGAGGAGGAGGGACATAAGGGACCCAAGGTCTCATCGGCGCCGGAACCGGCGTCGGGCGACGCCGGTCCGGCTCCATGTCCGGACCCGGGGAGAACCGGGGAACGACGCCGCCCGGAGCCCCGGACGGCGTCGGAAACGGCACCGGGGACATCGGCGTCGGCGGAGGCGTGGTTAGGTCAACCGGCGTCGATGGAGGTTGCGGCACCACCGGAACCGGGGTCGAGGCCGGGGCCGGAGCCGAGGCCGGGACGAAGGCTGGTGGGACAGGCGACGCCGGGACCGGAGTCGACGGCGACGCCGGAGCAACCCCATCAGGGCCCGCGGGGCCCGAAGGCGCACCGGAGGGACCTTGAGGCCCGAAGAGGCGGGCCATGGCCGACAGGAATTTCTGTATTTTGGCCGGAGTCGCCCCGAACCCGGGAAGGACGGGTAATGCGGGGGCAACTCGACAGGCACGTCCGGGGCCGCGGGGGACGGTGCCGACAGGGACCTCAGCCGAGTCGCGCGACCGGCGAGGCGAAGTCTTAGAGCGATGACGCCGCTTAGACTTCTTGTGCTTCGACTTACCGGAGGAGCGCGAAGACTTGGATTCCGACGAACGGCGGGGACTCCGCGTCCGGCCCTCGACCTCTCCCGGGACCGGGGCTTGGTGCGGTGCGGAGCCGACTGCCGGACTTCAAGGAGCTTTCGAGACCGCTCTCGCAAAGCCTTCGGATGAAGTTTCCGGCAGTCAGGGCACGACTTCGTGTCGTGGTCTCGGCCGAGACAGAAGAGACACTCGAGGTGGGGGTCCGTGATGGACATCATACGACCACATTCCTCGCAGGGCTTAAAGCCGGGCATCCCTACGACACCTTAGGAGTCGTGAAGACTCGTTGAAGAAAACAGTGAAAAATGTCACAAAAAGATAGTCAAAAAGTGACTAGGGCACTGCTCTTCCCGGATCTGCGCTTACTGGCGCGGAAAAGAAGAACTGACGTCAGCGCGCAGGGCGGCGCCTAAGTACTGCCCGCGACGTCATCCCGGCGATCACGACGCCGACGACGGACGCGGAGCCGCACGACGCCGCCTACCGACGCGCAAGGGTACTGCTACGCAAAAACTTTCCGGATCCAGCCTGACGCCTGGGGATATTCTAAGGTAAGGAATCTGTCACTAACGTGTCTCTTTCAGATGCACAAGTTACTAACTTGTGTAACGATATATCTGTAAGAGACAGTAGTTAGTGACAGATTCCTTACCTTAGAATATCCCCAGGCGTCAGGCTGGATCCGGAAAGTTTTTGCGTAGCAGTACCCTTGCGCGTCGGTAGGCGGCGTCGTGCGGCTCCGCGTCCGGCGTCGGGATGACGTCGCGGGCAGTACTTAGACGCCGCCCCTGCGCGCTGACGTCAGTTCTGTACACGACTTTCCGCACCAGGAACGCAGAGCCATGCAAGAAGCTGACATAGGTGTCTGAAAAATACTAGGGCCCTGAAAGGGATGTCCTTAGCCCTAGAAATCAGTTCGCAGAACGGGGAGGATGGGTGGGCGGTAGGAATCTGTCACTAACTACTGTCTCTTACAGATATATCGTTACACAAGTTAGTAACTTGTGCATCTGAAAGAGACACGTTAGTGACAGATTCCTTACCTTAAAATAGATACCCCAGCAATACCAACCCCGGTGGTGGGTCTGCGAACAAAGATCAGACAAGGAAGTCCCCGGAGGACAGAACGGCCAAAGAAGCCGTCCCTCCGGACCTGACTGTCAAGGCAGTAATGCTTGGTAAACGTGTGCAGCGAGGCCCACGTAGCTGCCTGACAGATATCCTGCAGCGGAACACCGCGGCCTAAAGCCGTGGTAGCAGCCGTTGCCCTGGTGGAATGGGCACGCAGCCCAACAGGAGGCTCCTTCTTAGCCAAAGAATAGCAGGCTTTGATACACAAGGTTACCCAGCGGGAGATGGTTCTCTTGTGCACCGCCCGACCTTTTTGGCGCCCACGTAGCCAACAAAGAGCTGGTCATCCACCCGGAAGTGTTGTGTGCGGTTGATATAAAAGGAAAGCGCACGTTTTGGGTCCAGACGGTGGAGCCTCTCTTCCTCTCTGGAAGGATGCGGAGGCGGAAAGAAGGTGGGCAAAGTGATGGTCTGCCCAATGTGGAAGGCAGTAACCACCTTTGGCAAGAAGGACGGACGCGTCCTAAGAACAACCTAGTCTGGATGGACAGACAGAAAGGGAGGTTTGCATGATAGAGCCTGGAGCTCACTCACCCGCCGAGCGGAGGTGATGGCCACCAGAAAGGCTGTCTTCAGAGTCAGAAGACGAAGATTACAGTTATGTAGAGGCTCAAAGGGAGCGCACATGAGAAAGGTAAGAACCAAGTTCAAGTCCCACTGAGGCATCACAAACGGAACAGGAGGGAAGAGGTGTGTAATGCCTTATAGAAACCTGTTAACAACAGGGGACTTGAAAAGGGAGGGCTGATCAGGAAGCCTGAGGAAGGCCGAAATGGCACAAAGATAGCCCTTGATGGTACCCAGGGCAGAACCCTGTTGGGCCAGAGAAAGAAGGAACAGAAGAACCTCAGAAAGAGGGGCAGAGAGGGGATTCACAGCCTTTGCTGTGCACCATGCCACAAACTTGTTCCACCTGCAGGCGTATACCACCTTAGTGGAGGGACTCCTGGCTGCCAGAATCACATCACAAACTTCGGGAGGCAAGTCGAAAGGAATCAACTGCCGCCGCTCAATCTCCACGCAAGCAGGTGGAGACTGGACAGGTTCGGGTGGAGGACCGTCCCCTGCTGCTGCGACAGAAGATCCTCCCGAAGAGGCAGACGGATCGGGGGATCGACGCTCATACTGAGTAGCTCGGGATACCAAACTCTTCGAGCCCAGTCCAGAGCCACAAGGATGACTTGGGCCCGGTCGCGCCGAATCTTCTTCAACACTCTGGGCAGAAGTGGTATAGGCGGAAAGGCGTACAACAGACCGCAACTCCACTCGCGACGAAAAGAGTCGCCGAGCGATTGCCGCCTTGGAAATTCCAACGCGCAGAACTGGTGACATTGCGCGATCTCTTCGGTGGCGAATAGATCTAACCAAGGCTCTCCCCACTGTAGAAAGAGTCCTTGCGCCACTTCCGAGTGAAGACGCCATTCGTGATCCATCATGCACCTGCGGCTGAGTTCGTCCGCCCTGGCGTTCAGGGAACCTGCCAGGTGTTGAACCATCAGGAATATGCCCTGATGTTCCAGCCATGTCCAGAGGCACAGAGCCTCCTGACATAGGGTCCACGACCCCACCCCGCCTTGTTTGTTGCAGTATCACATGGCGGTGGTGTTGTCTGTGAACACCTGCACTACCTTCCCTTTGACAGAGGGAAGGAATGCCTTGAGTGCAAGTCGGATCGCCCGGAGCTCCAGAAGGTTGATATGGAGCCGGGACTCCGCCGGAGACCAGAGGCCTCTGATCTCCGCCTCTCCCATGTGACCGCCCCATCCCAGAAGGGACGCGTCCGTCACAACTGTGTGCTCTGGCTGGGGAAGGGAGAGGGATCTGCCCATGACCCATTGCCGGTTCGAGAGCCACCACTGCAACTGTTTTGCAGTCCCCTCCGAGATCTGGACGTGATCGGACAGGTTGCCCTGGTGCTGCGCCCACTGGAACTTCAGGTCCCACTGCAGAGCCCGCATATGCCATCTGGCATGATCAACCAGCAGGATGCAGGAGGCCATGAGGCCCAGCAGCCTCAGGGTCATCCTTACCGAAACCCAGGATAAAGGCTGAAAGATCGGAATCATAGCCTGAATATCCCGGACTCGCCGTTCGGGAGGATAAGCCCGAAACTGCGTCGTGTCCAGAACTGCTCCGATGAAAAGGAGCTGTGGAGAAGGAATCAGATGCGACTTCGGCACATTGATGGAGAACCCCAGCGAGTGCAGGAGTTCGGCCATAGTCTGGAGGTGGGAGACGACTGCCTGGGACGAGCCCGCCTTCAGCAGCCAGTCGTCGAGGTAGGGGAAGACTGGAACCCCTGCCCGGCGCAGATGAGCTGCGACCACCGCCATCACTTTCGTGAACACCCGAGGGGCACTGGTAAGGCCAAAGGGGAGCACTGTGAACTGAAAATGCTCGAGGCCTACTGTGAACCGCAGGTAACACCGGTGGGCCGGCAGGACGGGGATGTGGAAATAAGCGTCCTGCAAGTCCAACGCTACCAACCAGTCTCCGAGGTCGAGGGCAGTCAAGACCTGAGCTAGGGTCAGCATCTTGAACTTCTCCTTCCGGAGGAAGCGATTGACGTTCCGGAGGTCCAAGATAGGACGCATGTCCTCCTTGTCCTTTTTGGGCACCAGAAAGTAGTGGGAGTAGCAACCACGTCCTACTTCTGGGGTCGGAACATGCTCGATGGCCCTCTTGGCCAAGAGGGCCGTGACTTCCTTCTGCAGAAGCACCAAGTGATCCCCTGACATGCGGTGGAATTGAGGTGGCATGGCTGGGGGGTGGTCTCGAAGGGGAGGGAGTAGCCCCTTCGGACAATGTCCAAGACCCACCTGTCCGAGGTGATGGCACGCCAGTGGTGAAGGTGATGGCGGACCCTGCCCCCTACTGGCGTGCTGTGCACCGGAAAGGAGGGACTAGGAGGGCTTGGAGGCCGCGGACGGGTTGGAGGTGGTGGCCTGACCCGCACGCTGGTTGCCCGAACCGCCACGGCGGTATCCACGTCCTCGGCCACGCGTAGACGCTTGCTGCGCGGGCCGGTGGCTGGGCAGCTGACGTGACTGGGCGCCCCTTCCGTGGCCACGAAAGGGGCGAAAAGCAGAGGTGAGCGGAGGGCGTACAACAGAAAGGCCCAGGGACTTGGCCGTAGCCCGTGAGTCCTTAAACCGCTCCAGCGCATGGTCTGCCTTTGAACCAAAAAGACCGACTCCATCAAAGGGCATGTCCATGAGTGTATTCTGGACATCACCCGAGAAACCAGTTGTTCTCAGCCAGGCGTGGCAACGTAGCGCCACCGTCGTCGCAAGCGATCTGCCCAGCGAGTCGGCGGTATCAAGGCCACAACGGATGGTGTATTTAGCCGCATCTCGCCCTTCTGCAATGGCGCGGGTAAGCAGTGTCTGGACCTCCTCAGAACACTGCGGCAAACCAGCCGCCACCGAATCCCACAGGGAGTGGGTATATCGGCCCAAAAGGCAAGCGGTGTTGACGGACCGCAAGCCAGCACTGGAGGAAGAAAAGCCTTCTTCCCAAATTGGTCCAGGCATTTGGATTCCCTATCCGGAGGGGCGGTAGGGAAGGCGGTTTGGGAGGCAGAGGCTTGGACAACCAAGCTCTCAGGGGTGGGATGTTGGGAGAGAAACAAGGGGTCGCTCGCCCGGAGTAGGGCGATGGCGTCGGGCCACGTTCCTATCCACAGGAGCCCCTGTGGTGGGTTTGGACCAGGCACCCAAAAGAACGTCAGTGAGTGCATCATTAAACGGCAGCACAGTCTCCGAAGAGGAAGCCGCCGGCTGAAGCACTTCTGTCAGGAGGTTAGTCCTGACGGCCACAGTAGGCAACTGGAGATGTAAGGCTCCAGCTGCTCTACGCAACACCGTTGCAAAATTAGCTCCCTCCTCCGTAGCAACGGGAGGAGACAGCATGCCAGTGTCAGGGGAGGTGTCTAGACCACTGGCATCCCCAAGTTCCTCAGCCCAGTCCGGATCAAACTCACACTGTTGTGTGAGAGGGTCCTCAGACCCCTCCCAGCTCTCCTGGTCCTCCTCTTGTTCAAAATATGGAGGAGGAGGGACATTTGGGACCCAAGGTCTCATCGGCGCCGGACCCGGCGTCGAGCGACGTCGGTCCGGCTCCATGTCCGGAGCCGGAGAGAGCCGGGACCGACGCCGTCCGGAGCCCCGGACGGCATCAGGAACGGCACCGGGGACGTCGGCGGAGGCGTGGTTAGGTCAACCGGCGTCGATGGGGGTTGCGGTACCACCGGAGCCGGGATCGAGGCCGGAGCCGAGGCCGGGATGAAGGCTGGTGGGACAGGCGGCGCCGGGACCGGAGTCGACGGCGGCGCCGGGGCAACCCCATCAGGGCCCGCGGGGCCTGAAGGCGCACCGGAGGGACCTGAAGGCCCGAAGAGGCGGGCCATGGCCGACAGGAATTCCTGTATTTCGGCCGGAGTCGCCCCTGAACCCGGAAAGAACGGGTAATTCGGGGGCGGCTCTACAGGCATGTCCGGGGCGGCGGGGACGGTGCCGACTGGGGCCTCAGCCGAGTCGCGAGACCGGCGAGGCGAAGTCTTAGAGCGATGACGCCGCTTAGACTTCTTGTGCTTCGACTTACCGGAGGAGCGCAAAGACTTGGATTCCGACGAACGGCGGGGACTCCGCGACCGGCCCCTCGACCTCTCCCGGGACCGGGGCTTGTTGCGGCGCGGAGCCGACTGCCGGACCTCGAGTAGCTTTCGAGACCGCTCTCGCAAAGCCTTCGGATGAAGTTTCCGGCAGTCAGGGCATGACTTCGTGTCGTGGTCTCGGCCGAGACAGAAGAGACACTCGAGATGCGGGTCCGTGATCGACATCATGCGACCACAGGCCTCGCATGGCTTAAAGCCGGGCATCCCTACGACACCTTAGGAGTCGTGAAGACTCGATGAAGAAACAGTGAAAAAATTCACAAAAAAGGATAGTCAAAAAGACTAGGGCACTGCTCTGCCCGCGACGTCATCCCGGCGACCACGACGCCGACGACGGATGCGGAGCCGCACGACGCCGCCTACCAACGCGCAAGGGTACTGCTACGCAAAAAACTTTCCGGATCCAGCCTGACGCCTGGGGATATTCTAAGGTAAGGAATCTGTCACTAACGTGTCTCTTTCAGATCCGCAGTGTGGGGAGGATGGGTGGGTCAGTAAGGAATCTGCAGCTAGATCATGTCTCTACCAGATGAGGCGTTAACGAAGGTAAGTAACTTGTCTATCTGATAGAGACATCTAGCCGCAGATTCCTTACCTTTGAACAGATACCCAAGCAATACCATCCTCGGAGGAGGGACTGCGGAGCGGTTCAGACCAGAAAATCCCGTAAAACAGAGCGACCAAAGAGGCCCTCTCTGCGAACCTAGGAATACAGGCAGTAGTGTCTGGCAAACGTGTGCAGAGATGCCCACGTGGCAGCTTGGCATATATCCAAAACGGGAACACCACGCTGGAGAGCCATGGTGGATGCTTTTGCCCTGGTGGAATGGGCCCCAAGCCCTTCAGGGGGCTCCTTTTTCACTAAGGCATAACAAATTTTTATACAGAGGATAACCCATCGGGATATAGTCCTCTTTTGGACAGCACAACCTCTCTTTGCGCCCACTTACCCTATAAAGAGTTGGTCATCCACCCGGCACTCTTTGGTTCGATCAAGGTAGAACGATAAAGCTCATTTTGGGTCCAGACGGTGGAGACGTTCCTCTTCCTTTGAAGGATGCGGAGGCGCATAGAAGGTGGGCAGGGTAACCGACTGTCCCAGATGGAAGGGTGTTACCACCTTAGGAAGAAAAGATGCCCTAGTCTGGAGTACTACCTTATCCGGAAATGTCGTCAAGTAAGGAGGCTTTGAGCACCTGTAGTTCGCTGACTCTCCTGGCAGAGGTTATTTCAACCAAAAAAGCTGTCTTGATGGTGAGCAACCGCAGAAGACAGTTATGCAACAGCTCAAACAGTGCACACATCAAGAAGGTGAGGACCAAATTAAGGTCCCACTGTGGCATGATGAAAGGTGAAGGGGGAAACAAATGGGTTAGTCTCTTCAAAAATATCTGCACTATAGGAGATTTGAACAAGGATGGCTGATCAGGCAGCCGAAGAAAACAAGAAAGGGCCAAAAGGTAGCCCTTCAAAGTACCCAGAGCAGAGCCCTACTGGGCCAAAGAAAGTATGAAGAGAAGGACTTCAGATAAGGGAGCAGATAAAGGGTCAATAGACTGATCTGTACAATATTTACAAAACTTGTTCCATTGGCAGGCATATACTGATTTTGTAGAGGGACGCCTGGCTGCCAAAATAACCTCACAGACTTCAGGAGGAAGGTCAAAAGCTGTCAACTGTCGCTGCTCAATGTCCACGGAAGGAGGCAGAGAGTGGACAGGTTCGGGTGGAGCACCCTCCCCTGCTGCTGCGACAGAAGATCCTCCCGAAGGGGCAGCCTGACTGTAGGATCGATGCTCATGTCTAGAAGGTCGGGATACCAAACTCACTGTGCCCAGTACGGAGCCACAAGAATAACTTGTGCCAGGTCGCTCCTGATCTTCTTGAGCCCTCTGGGCAGAAGTGGTATGGGCGGAAAGGCGTATAGGAGGCCTGAGCTCCACTCGCGACGAAAAGCGTCACCGAGTGAGTGCCGCCTTGGAAACTCCAACACGCAAAACAGGTGATATTGTGCGTTCTCTCCGGAGGCGAACAGATCTAACCAAGGCTTTCCCCACCGCTGAAAGAGACATTGTGCCACCTCCGGATGGAGAGCCCATTCGTGATCCGCAAGGAACCTTCGGCTGAACTCGTCTGCTCTGGCGTTCTGAGAACTGGCCAGGTGTTGAACAACCAGGGAAATGCCCTGACGTTCCAGCCAAGTCCAGAGGTGCAGGGCCTCTTGACAGAGGGTCCATGACCCCACTCCGCCTTGTTTGTTGCAGTACCACATGGCGGTAGAGTTGTCTGTTAACACTTAAACAAGCCTTTCCTTTATTGACCTCAAAAAGGCTTTCAGTGCCAGTCGGATCGCCCGAAGCTCCAGCAGGTTGATCTTGAGTCTGGCTTCCGCCGGAGACCAGAGTCCTATGATCTCCACCTCCCCCAGATGGCCACCCCAGCCCAGAAGGAACGCGTCCGTCACTACTGTGAGATCTGGGTGGGGAAGGGAGAGGGGTCTGCCGTTGAACCACTCGCCGTCCGTCAGCCACCACTGCAGATCTTTCGCAGTGCCCTCTGAAATCTGAACCAGGTCGGTGAGGTTTCCTCGATGCTGTGCCCATTGGAACTTCAGGTCCCGCTGCAGAGCCTGCATGTGCCACTGTGCATGGGTCACTAGCAGGATGCAGGAGGCCATGAGACCCAACAGCCCCAGAGTCAGTCTCACGGAAACCCAGGATAGAGGCTGGAACATCGGTATCATAGCCTGAATATCCTGGACTCGCCGCTCGGGAGGATAGGCCCGAAACTGCACCGTGTCCAGAACCGCCCTAATGAAAGGAAGCGACTGAGTGTGACTTCGACACGTTGATAGTGAACCCAAGCGAATGCAAGAGGTTTGCCGTAGTCTGGAGGTGGGAGACGAGCCTGCCTTCAAAAACCAGTCGTCGAGATAGGGGAAGACTGGAACCCCAGGTCTCCGCAGATGAGCTGTGACCACCGCCATCACGTTTGTGAACACCCGAGGGGCACTGGTGAGGCCAAAGGGGAGCACTGTGAACTGAAAGTGCTCGTGGCCCACCGTGAATCTCCGGTAGCGACGATGGGCAGGCAGGATGGGAATATGGAAGTAGGCATCCTGCAAGTCCAGCGCTACCATCCAGTCTCATGGGTCCAGGGCAGACAGTACCTGAGCAAGGGTGAGCATCTTGAATTTCTCCTTTTTGAGGAAAAAATTGAGGGTTCTGAGGTCTAGGATAGGATGAAGGCCTCCGTCCTTTTTGGGAACCAGGAAGTAGCGGGAATAGCAACCACTGCCTACTTCGGACCAGGGAACCTTCTCTATGGCTCCCTTGGCCAAGACAGCATTGACTTCCTCGCGGAGCAAAACTAGCCGATCCTCCGTCAGCTGATCGTATGCTGGGGGCATAGAAGGAGGAGTAGTCTCGAAGGGGAGGAGTAGTCTAAAAGGGGAGGGAGTAACCCCTTCGGACTATTTGCAGCACCCACCTGTCCGATGTGATGTTTTGCCAGTGGTGGAAGTGATGGAGTATTCTGCCACCAACTGGCCTAGAGTGGTCCTGAGGGATCGGACTAGGAAGATTTTGCGGTGGGGGTGGTGGCTTGGCCCGACTTCGGGTACCCTGACCCACGAGGTCGGGGTAAGCCGCGTCCGTGGCCCCGCAGAGGTTGCTGAACTTACGGGGCCCTCTGGCCGGAATAGGGTTGGCACGGCTGTTAGCCCCTTCCTTAGCCACGAAAGGAGCGAAAATTGGATGAAGCCCTGGGGGCAGTAGTGAGCCCCAAATACTTGGCCGTGGCCCGGGAGTCCTTGAAGCGCTCAAGGGCAGCATCCGCCTTGTCTCCAAAGAGATGGGAGCCATCAAAGGGCATGTCCATGTGGTTGGCTTGGACATCCCCCGAAAAACCAGATGTTCTCAGCCAGGCGTGACGACGAACTGCCACTGTTGTGGAAATCGCTCTACCTAGCGAGTCCGTTGTGTCCAAGCCACATCTGATGTCGAACTTAGCTGCGTCCCTCCCATCTGATATAGCTTGGGAGAGTAGAGCCCCGACCTCCTCCTGTTATATTCCGCTTTAGGTGTCCGTATATAGGTTTTCCTGATATATGTCCTTATATAGGCACAATTTGCATTGCCCTTATATAGACATAAGATCCCAGTCCTTATTTAGGCATTAGTCATGCTATCCAAATACATACATGGTCATCTACATCCGTCCACCCCAACGTCACAACGAGTTCTTAGAAACCAGACCCTTAAGCTCTTGGGA
>CAWUFW010023162.1:0-80809 GCA_963921515.1 Calotriton arnoldi | reverse complement strand
CACCCTCCCTTTTGCTTTCCAACATGTTTACAATGGGGATACCAAATATTATGGCTCAGGCATTGCTGTAATATCTTGTATCCCCTACATTTCATGGGTTACCCTTTAGCCATTGACCACTTGAAATTGTCTTTTATTTGACAGCAGACTACAGTATCTTTTCACATTTTTACATCATTCCACAAGGTTTTACATCTGGTTCCTTTAGGGAATACCAAATATAGTAGCCTATACAGGCTATAATATTTGGTATCCAAGTGTTTGTTGGGTTAGAACTTACTAGGATTCAATTTGATATGGTCTTATGTTGGCTGGGTGAGCACAGTATTGTTCTGTCAAATGGCACCCTTCCGTGAGTTTTCCAACACCTTTTACTATGGGGATACCACATATTACGGCTCATGCGTTGCTGTAATATCTTGTATCCCCTACTTTTCAAGGGTTACCTTTTAGCCATTGACCAACTGTAGATGCCTTTTGGCTTGATACCAGATTGCAGTCTCTTTTCACATTTTTGATTTCATTCCGCAAACTTTCACATCCGGTTCCTTTGGGGAATACCAGATTTAATGGCCCATACCGACTATAATATTTTGTATCATCAAGGTTTATAAATTACCTGGGTTCAATTGGACATGGCCTTATGTTGGCTTGGTGAGCACAGTATTTTTCTGCCAACTGGCACCCTTTCTTGAGTTTTCTAACATCTCGTACTATGGGGATACCAAATATTACAGCTTTTGCATGGGCTGTAATATCTCGAATCCCCTACTTTTCATGGGTTACCCTTTAGCCATTGACCACCTAAAGTTGCCTTTTAATTGTTATAGTATTTGTTCGCATTATTGATAATATTCCACAAGCTTTTACATTCAGTTCCTATGAGGGGGTGTGACAGCCACCACATGAAGGAAGTGGCCCAATTAGGGTCACCCGGGTCACTAATGACCACCTCTCAGCCTTCCATACTAAATGAAGAGTCTGTCAGACAGTAGAGAATACAAACCAATAACTGTTTATTCATATACCCTCAGAGCGGAGCCCAGTCTGCCCAGTCACTAGGAGTGCTGCAGAGGGACTGAAATCAACAAGCATAAAGATACATTATGTAAGTTTCATGACTGGGCGAAGGCACGCCCACAGTGAAATTTTCCAGGCAGGTGCAGCTGGACAGTGAAATACAAAAAATAAGTTTCGGTTCTCATATCTCACACCACCTAATACAACCCAAGGTCGTTTCACCCTGCACCCGCCACCAGACAAGTGGGAGAGGGCCTCTATCTAGTAAGAAAGGTATGCACTAATATGAACAGTCTATTCATTAGTGAAGCTAAACCCCTAAACTGCAGAAACGAAACCTAACAGAGGCCTTTTCTCAGAAGTAGCAAAGGATTAGTTTCGATCATGATTCAAAATGGCGCCTGAATAGAAAATGGTGCAGCAAATGCTAACTTACATAGGGCAATGCGCAAACATGAATATTTCTATTCTAACACATGCGCAGCTCCAGCATTGCACTGCACTTACCCATGACTCAAACCTGGTGGAGAGTCAGGGGCGATGGCCCATTGTCTAGAACCTGCTGGAGCATCCACTTGGGGTTGATACCAATGTGGGCATGATGGTGAAGCCGAAATCTGCTAAGACCTCCACCTCAGGCATTGGGGATGCAGCGGGCCCTTCCGCCCCTCCCGATAATGGAGTCGGCACTCTGGGCCACTCTCCGCAGTCACTCTTTACAGTTTGAAAAGATATTGCAGGAAATTCTGGACACAAAAGCCACGCTGAAGTCCAAGATCAAGGCAGTCTCCTTGGATGTGAACCTGCTCTGTACGGACCACAGGAAACTGGTGGACTGTGTGCACAATGCTGAATCCACATTAACCACGATGCGACCCACATTGCAGAAACTCCAAACCCATCTGAAGGACATGAGGGCGGAGATGACCTCTCCACATCGGAGGATGCAGAGGGCTTCTCAAAGCATAATAATGTCCACTTCTCAAGCTTTCTGGAATGCTTGGGGGGGGCCTGAGTACGGAACTCTTCCTCGAACAGTGACTGATGCCCACAGTACTGACAGGCAATGTACCTAAATTCTTCTCTGTGGAAAAAGCACATTGTCTACCAGGGAGGTCACCACCATCGGGGGCCCATACGTGTCCTGTAAGTGCGAAACAACTTAATGATAGAGACAGAGACTTGATTCTGCAGTTGTTTTGGATGAAAGGTCCTTGGCACTTTGAGGGCAGATTTTACTGTGGGCATGCAGCATCTTCGCAAGTTGCATACTGTGGTCAAGCAACTCCTCCAGGAGCTAGGCCTGAAGTATGCTCTTCTCTATCCTGCTAAACTTGAGGTGATGGATGATGAGTGAACCCATTCTTTCTTGACTCCTGGAGACGCATAGGTCTGGTTTCATGCCAAGGAAATTGCGAAGCCCACATCAGATGACTGGAATGTTAGTAAATGGCTGACATTGCAACTGAGGCGTAGGAGGAGTGGGGGACCCAGAGCTGCCCCTTCATGGCATAGATGGCCAGGGAGCGAGCAGAGGCAGGGCAAGTGGTGCTGCAATATGACCAGAACTCTTTTGAGGCGTTGCAGTCAAACTGTGCCTCTGACAGTCGGATACTAATGACTCCAAGGTGTTATGAACCCCAATGTACCCCAATATAGGCCTAGGTAGTTACATGACCTTTTACCTACATCTGTCCTACCATTGTTCTACATAACGGGTCTGGCGCTAACCTTTTACCTAGTTAGGTGCTACATGACTGTCGTGTGGTTTTCTCCGAAAACTAGCCTCATGTATTATGCATGAGGATTCTCTATGTGTTGTAAAGTTTCTATGCTATTATGCCCCCAGAGGCCAGTACCATAAACTCACGCTGACATACACTTACTCTTGCAAATATTCAGCATTGCCTCAATTGATTTATTTTGAAGCTTGCTGGCAAATCTAAAAATGGCTTCAATATTTCCTCTAAAAATCTGGCCTCTCAATGTTATGAGCGATGACCAGCTTAAAGAATGCTTAAACAAAATCCCTAGATAACTAAAATTTAAATTTTTAACCTTTGATAGGGCGGATTTGCCCATCTTAAAAGACTTTCATTTGGTGCCAGGGCTACCATCGGTCATGATGTAGGACTTTGAAAAATTAACTTTGAGGTATAGGTCCTCCATTTACGTTACAAAACAAGTCTAAGAGGTGCCGGAGACTATTTGCAGTTTGGTCTATTTGAACTGCGTCGTCCACATATAATAGGATGGGGATAGGAGTATGGCCCATGTGTGATATCAATAAGATAGTCTCTACTGCACTGTAGTAGTGTCTCTAGACCGATCCCACAGTGGTGTGAACGCATGCAATATTTCAAAGTGTACTGGACAGCACTCAACTGGGTGTTCTACCTTTCTCCAGTCTATTGCCCTGAGTTTTGTGAGTGTGCTGTATCCTAAAACCTTACACTACAAAAACACTCCCACTGGTTGGGTGGATTGGGAATGCTGTGCAAATGCAGCTAATCTCATTTATATGCCTAAAGTCATTGCAGTGAAGGCTCTCTTTAATAGAACAATACATAGTAATAGGCAAAATCCATAAAAGACCAAGTTCCAAATATGCAGGAAAATCAGTAAGAACTCAGACAGCATCCCTAGTAGCGTAGGAAAGGACTTCTGGCTCACCCCCAAAATCGGGCATTTATGTATGAAATCGCCTCTTGGAACAGTATGAAAACTGCTGAATCATGGTGCGAGGAAGACAATATATGTTCAACAAATCAGAATACAGACTTTAAAAACATCGTTCAGCCTTACTACCTAAGCACTAACCTACTATGTGAATAATGAATACTCCCTAACCCTGGCCTAAAGTCATCCGGAGGTGTCAGAACAAACTAGTTACAGAAACAACAGTAAACCATTGTGAATAAATGCAATACCTCATGTAAGACCCTTGGAGAAATGTTAGATTCTAAGTCCATGCCAAAGAGTCTTCTTCAAGAACAGTGTCATTCAGAAATAAACAAACATGACTTGCTTGACTATGTGCAGCAGAAATAAACAGTGAATGTGACATACATTTTTGACAAGATGGTATTGAAACCTAATTGAGGCCTAGTTAGCCAGGATACCACACTTTCACAGGTCATATCAAATTGTTTCAAATGCAATAGCATCAGGTCAGTAAACATGTGTGAATTTGAGTGCAGATTAAGATTCTGCAGATTGTTAATAATGCACAATTATTTATTAATACACAATTCCTCAGCTTGCTTTGCTAAGAATTTCCTTTCCTGCTCTGCAACCTCCCTGTAATTGCTTAATGGTTCATTCATTCAGGAAAATGTGGCATAATTATGATCCCGTGTTTAATCTTTTCCAGCTACCTAAGAGAAATTTCAAGTCATGTTAATCATTATCACAGCAATTTCAATATCTTCGCTTCCTTTGCTATGTCCTCACCTACAACATACACTGTAAAGGCCTGCCAAAATGTAGTTATCCGCGGCACAGAGACCAGGTTGAGGTCCGAGTGTTCAGTGATTGCTTTACGCTGCTCATTCCTGAAAGAGACATCTAATTTGAATTCTGGTTTAGATCTCCATGTTCCAGTATGTCAGGTACCTTGCTTACAGTCCTGTACCAGAACCATTGGGGAGTGGTCTGATAAGGATCTGCGTAGAATGCAAGGGTGCCCAATCTAGGATATCAGGCCCATAGACACCAGCCGATAGTCTATTCTTCAGCTTGCATCGTGCACTGTAGGTTAGTAATTATATTGTACTGTGGTTGGATGCTGTGGTAACTAGAGATCCAAAACGTCACCGTGTTAGACCTTGCATCTTTTGGCGTGTTTCCCCTGGCTTTTTGCTTTCTGACCTCCCGGTTTTGACTCTGTTTTTGCTGGTTTTATGTCTCTGCGCACTTTCTCCCTGCTGTTCAGTGTTAAAGTGCAAGTGCTCCTGTTGTAAATTGTGCTATGGATTGGTGTTTCCATGATTGGCATATTTTGTTTACTAGTAAGTCCGTAGTAAAGTGCACTAAGAGTGCCAGGGCCTGTAAATCAAATGCTGCTAGTGGGCCTGCAGCACTCATTGTGCCACCCACTGAAGCAGCCCTGAAAAGGGGTCTCAGACCAGCCACTCAAGTGTCTGCGCGCTGTTTTTAACTGCCATGTCGACCTGGCAAGTGCACCCACTTGCCAGGCCCTAATCATCCCTTTTCGTACATGTATGTCACCCCTAAGGTAGGCCCAAGGTACCCCTGTGAGCAGGGTGCTGTGTATGTTAAAGGTAGCACATGTACTGGTGTGTGTGACATGTCCTGGTGGTGAATTACAGTCTATTTCGTTTTTCACCTCTGCAAGGCTATCTGTCCCATAGGAAAGAATCGGAGTTTTACTTCTAGCATCTTATAAGCATAACTTCCCATTAGGAAAAGATTGGGAAATGGTGTTTAGTATGCCTGGACTCAGAGTGTAAAAACACATCTTTTAGTAAAGATTTTTATGTTCTGTGTTTGAAAATACCACTTTTAGAAAGTAGGTATTTTCTTGCTTAGCCATCCTGTGTGCCTCTGCTGGGTCTGTGGATTGACTGTCTGGCTTTGGAGTGACAGGGGCTGGGGATGTGCATTCTCTTCAGACAGCTACTGGGGAGTCAAGGTGTGTCCTGCCTTTCCTGGATGAGTCTGTGCTGGGCTGAATAGACCTGGGCTGCATTTAAAGTAGTGGGAAGAGATTCCCTTGCATCTCAATGGGCCTGGTCTGCTTTAGACAATGCTGTCTCCACCTCCTGCTGGGAATCTGGGCCAGAGAGGACCAAACTGGTTTGGACTAAGCACAGATTCTCTCTGCCTGAGACAGCAAAGGAATTTTGAGTACAAATATTGGGGCCCGGACCCCAGGACTTTAGAACTCACTGGAATCAAGTAGCCTGCCAGGAAGAAGAGCTGGAAGAGCTGCCAGGAGGAGTACTGCCCCTTTGCAGTGTTGTTGCTTTGTTGGGTTGGCCTGCAGTTGCTGCCTCTGCCTTGGGCAGTGAAAGGACTGGACTGAACTTTCTTTACTTGTGCTGAGTATCTCCAAGGGCTTGAAGTAGAGCTTACCTCCTGTTCTGAAGTCTCAAGGACTGCAAAGACTTCACCGACCTCTGGGTACCACTTCTGTACCAGTTGACACAGAGAAGGGAAAAGCAACCGACTCCATCGCTGGCTCCGTGTCCTTAAGGCACCACAGAAGCCACTGCCGCATCTTGCACCGCAACCCTGGTCTCACTGAGGACGACGCTACCAAGCTGCTCCTTGCACCGTGACTTGTGGGCACCGCCCTCCACACCGCCTCGCTTCACTTCGCAGCCCTGGTCTCACCGACACCGTCGCTGCCTGCTGACTTCTAAACCCGTGAATGTATCGTGGCTGAGGGCACCGCTCGTAAATTTCACAACTCACCACCTCGTCCCACTCAGCAGTCTGGGCTGACCGACGCCAGCTCCTGCTAACCGGCTCTGTCGCTTGCACTGTGACCTGCCAGCACCGCAACGAGCACCACCTCACTCCGCATAGTAGCCCTGGTCTCACTGACGCCGCTGGACGACCGTCACCGAGCCTCTGCCTGCACCGCGCCTTGAGAGCACTGCGTGCTGCACCGCTTCACTTCACATCGCAACCGCGACAGTTGCCACAATCGGCCAGCACTAACGTGTCGGCCGCAAAAAAGGTACTGTTTACGAGTCTGCCGACACCCCGACTGACGCGGTCAGGCGGAACTGTTGGATTCTGTTGTTTTCCGTATAGCGGTAGCACCGGACAGAGCTACCGACTCGGAAGAACTGTGTTATTGAGATATTTCTGCAATTTTAAAGGATATCTTGCAAAATATATATTTTTAAGTACTGTATGTTGGAGTCTTATCGTTTTGGTCTTGTTTTGGATATATAAAAATATTGAATATTTTTCTAAACTGGTGTGGTGTCCTTTTGTAGTGCGTTCACTGTATTACTGTTGGGTATGTGTAAATACTTTACACACTGCTTCTGAGATAAGCCTGACTGCTCGGGCCTAGCTACCAAGGGAGTGAGCAGGGGTTATTTTAGGAGTGTAACTCCCTTACCCTGACTAGGAAGAAGGGTCCCTACTTGGACAAAGGTGTAAACCATTGCCAACTAGAGACCCCCATATCTAACACACCGGCATTCATGAGTTATTCTATCATTGTAGACTGCGAAGGATGGCTAGTCGTATAAGTGGGTCTATCTAAATTCAAATTCAGCATTTGGTTGAAATCTTCTCTCTAAATTCCATTGTCTATATCTATATTTAGGAAAGCGTCAAAGTTAAGGCTGTATTCATTAACCAGTATCACTTCAATATTATTTAAATATTATTTATGCCACTTGTCATAATACCTTAGCACTCATCCTGTTCTGGGATTGTCAATTGATGAAAGTTTTCCCCACTTCAAGGCAAAAGCAGATTGTGAACCAAAGCTCAGGTGTGTTTCTTGAATTATGCTTCTTGTATCATAGCTGTGTTCGCTTCATAATGATACTATGAATCTTCAGCCCTCTAACATTTCAATTTATGATTTTAACAATGCTTTCATAATGCATTACATTAACTCCACATATCATACTTCCAATTGCACGGGGTTTTACCTAGTTTACCACTGCATGTGACATATTAATTATATCGCATGCCTTCCTGGTGCCAACTGGAAATTTACTCTGTTGTGCACTGGTAGTGATTAAACTGTCTTCATCCTGCCTACCATCCTGCCTCCCACAATGACCCCAATCACCATCAATGCTCAAACCCTGTAAACCACATATTGTTAGAAAGTGGGTTTCTGGTTGGCAGAAGTATGCACCCTGTCCAAACAGGAACCACAATCCTAGTCAGGGTAAGTCAGATACATACCCTATATTAACCTGTGCTCAACCTCTGGTAGTTTGGCACAAAGCAGTCAGGCTTAATTTAAGAGGCAATGTGTAAAGTATTTGTTATTTGTGTTGCTTTGCAAGGGTTCGCATTGTCGGTTCTGAGAAGGACCAGAGAAGGCAGAGCACATTTGGACAACTTCCAAGGATCCAGGACTGGGGTAGCAACACTTGGCTAAGGTGGACTTACAGATGGTAGAGTCCAAGTGCTGAAGCAGGTGAGTTTGAAGTTTTTTGTGTCCCTGAGTCTTCAGAAAACAAGAGGCAAGCCAGCAAGCCCATGGAGTCACTTAAGTTCTTGAGGATGTAGAGATGCAGGTCCAGCACTGCTCACTCCCAGGCAAGGAGGGCAGCAGAGTAGGCACAGCAGAAGAAAGAGTCCAGCAGGGTGACAGTCTTTTCAGCAGCACAGCAGTCTTTCTTGACAGAATGTCCTCAGGTCTAGAAGGGTACTGAAGTGGTAGTGTCTGAGGTCCATTATTTATACTTTGGTGTCCTGGTTCTCGAAGGTGGGAGAAGATTCTAGACAGTAGCTTTGAAGTACAGGGCATACCCTTCCTCCCCTGCCCTGGCTCCATGCTGGCTGGAATGACAATACAGGGTTATTAGACCTGTATGGTGCCCCACATGGTGGATGTGGGGCTGTGCTTAGCTCCGCCCCATCAAGCCTGTTAATGGCCCATTAAGGCCCATCAAGTCACACCTAAGTTCCCATTGTGTGTGGCTATCTAGAGGGAATGCACAAGGCCCAGCTATAACCCACCCCAGACATGTTTTCATAGACAGGCAGAAGGAACAAAATGGTTAAAGTAAGTAAATGCCAACTTTCTAAAAGTGGCATTTTCAGACTTGCAACTCAAAATCCAACTTTACCACAAGTGTGAATTTAAAATGTGAGTCCAGAGACACCAAACTCAAAAAGTCCATCTTTTCCCAGTTGCGAATTACACATATAAAGTGTAATTAGGTTATCCCAATGTGAACCTATGGTAGAGATAGGCCTTGCCTTAGTGAAAAACACATTTCAGAGTTTTTCACTATCAGGACATGTGAAACTTAAAATAACATGCCTTACTTTTTAAATACACTGCCCCCTACCCTTGGGACTGTCCAGGGCCTATCATACGGGTGTCATATGTATTAAAAAGGAAGGTTTGGGCCTGGCAAGAGGGTTAACTTGCCAGGTCGACATGGCAGTTTAACACTGCACACACAGACTCTGCAATGGCAAGCCTGAGACTTGTTTAAAAGGCTACGTAAGTGGGTGGCACAATCAGTGCTGCAGGCCCTCTAGTAGCATTTAATTTACAGGCCCTGGCCACATGTAGTGCACTGTACTAGATACTTACAAGTAAATTAAAAAGATGCCAATTGTGTATAAGCCAATCCTACCATATTTAAAGGAGAGAGCACAAGCCCTTTAGCAATGAATAGCAGTAGAAAAGTGTGCAGAGTCCTAAAAACCAACAAAAACAGGTTCAGAAAACAGGAGGATAAAGACAACAAGTTTTGGGATGAACCGGGAAAAAGGGCCAAGTCCAATATTCCTGCTGGCTTTAGTTTGTTTCCACATTTTGAAATTGCCACATTGATTTCCCGTGACAGATTCTTAATAAAGGTGAGTTGCAAGCATTGTTCCCTGTAAGGTGCGTGTGCGGGCGTGCGCGCACCTGTCTCTCCTTGAGAACGCAGTGTGTGTGTCTCTCCTTGAGCACGCACAGCAGCAGGTTAGTTCAGCAGCAAGTGCCTCCTGCACTTGCTGCATCTCTTTTGTTGAAAGGGTGCGGCTGCGGGGCAGATTATAAGCCTTTGTGAAAGTATTCATGTTAATCACAGCGCCCATCACGCTCTGCAATTAACATGATTGCTTTAACAAAGGCACACAATCTGCCCCGCAGCCGCGCCACTTTCAACAAAAGAAATGCAAAGAAGTCTACAATCACGACGTGTGCTTTCAAAATTACCTGAAAGTACACGCAGTGCTTGTAGATTTGCCGAATTTCTTTTGCTAATAGAGCTGAGCAGATTGTGTGCTGAGCTCTATTGACAAATGAAATGAGCAAGACTACAAGCTTTGAATCATAGGATGTTGAGCCGGCTGCTTTCTCAGCTCAAAAGACGGCAGCTCTAGCCTTATCCACAACCTCGCCCACAAGTACAGAATCATTTTTAATAATATATACAACGAAGTCATAGCTATTTCTTATTTATCTTATCCAATTTACAACCATTGACAAATCCAATAGCCATGGCTTGTTGTAGGTGTAATGTTACTCGTTGTGTTTGTCTGCCATCCCGTGGTGTGAACAGACTTACTTCATGCTTGTGACTCGCTGCGCCAGAGAGCGGACAGACACAGAAAGTAACCCCAAACTCAAGGCTTTAAGTGGGCCGGGGCCTGCCAGCCGTGCTCAGCAGGTGCCGAGACGCAGGGGCACAACTAGACCTGAACTTTGGGGGGGCTAACAGTCCCAGCCAGGGCTGGCCCTAGCACTGGTTGCACATGGTGCAACAGTCTTTTTTGGCACCCCCACTCCCACTTCCTCCTTCTCCATGAATTCCCCCACTACCACTCACCAACAATGCACCTCATCTCTCTACAGCACCTTTCTGACCAACATTTTTTTTTTTATTGCGCTACCAATAGATTACTCACACTCAGTTCTGTGATCTGCATGGTACGCTCTTTCTTTGTAGCAGGCACATTAACCCTCTGCGCTGTGTGGGTGACAGGAGTGCCCATGTGAGTGCACGGTGAGCGATGCGACAGTATGAGAGTAGGGTAAAAGGAGTGACTGCAGGGTGAGTGAGGTTACCATATGAATTTGGGTGCGGGTGTAAGTGCAGAGTGGGACGAATCAATGCATGGTTAGTGATGGGCTTGTTTGAGTGAGATTGCAGATTGATCAGTGAGGGGGACAGGTGAGTGAAGTGTCACATGAGTGCAGGGTGAGTAGTGTGCTCTGTGACTGCAGGGTGAGGTCCAGGGTGAACAGTACAAGTGCATTGTGAGTGCAGAGTGATCACTGTGAGTGCAGGATGAGTGGGTGAAGGGTGTGAGTGCATGGTGATCAGTGTGAGTGCATTGTGATCGCTGTGAATGCAGGGTGAGTGTGAAGGGCGAGAATGAGGAGTGAGTTGTCTGAATGCAGGGTGCATTCCCAGACACTTGAAGTAACTCGATACAAAAGGGGATGATGGACGGAACGTTTGAGCCAATCAAACACTCACCCCCAGTCAACTGATCTGGGTTAAATCCATCATCATTCTTTAGCTCACTCCACCACCCCAGTTCAGACATGGCCATATGCAAATCAGTCTGACCCTGTGCCTCATGGGAACAGTCCAGCCCGAACTGCCAAGCCATGTCTTCCCTGGACCGGAAACAAGCATCCTAGGACCGGTTTCTGGCATTCCAGCCGTCATCAGCCAGGCTTGCTTGAATCCAGTGGCAAACTGAGCAAGGGACCCACGTCTGGGCATACCCCGCCAACTTAGGGCGAACAAAGTGATACAAAGGGGATGATGGACGGACGTTTGAGCCAATCAAGCACTCACCCCCAGTCAACTGATCTGGGTTAAATCCATCATCATTCTTTAGCTCACTCCACCACCCCAGTTCAGACATGGCCATATGCAAATCAGTCTGACCCTGTGCCTCATGGGAACAGTCAGCCCGAACTGCCAAGCCATGTCTTCCCTGGACCGGAAACAAGCATCCTAGGACCGGTTTCTGGCATTCCAGCCGTCATCAGCCAGGCTTGCTTGAATCCAGTGGCAAAGTGAGCAAGGGACCCACGTCTGGGCATACCCCGCCAACTCAGGGCGAACAAAGCGATACAAAGGGGATGATGGACGGAGCGTTTGAGCCAATCAAACACTCACCCCCAGTCAACTGATCTGGGTTAAATCCATCATCATTCTTTAGCTCACTCCACCACCCCAGTTCAGACATGGCCATATGCAAATCAGTCTGACCCTGTGCCTCATGGGAACAGTCCAGCCCGAACTGCCAAGCCATGTCTTCCCTGGACCGGAAACAAGCATCCTAGGACCGGTTTCTGGCATTCCAGCCGTCATCAGCCAGGCTTGCTTGAATCCAGTGGCAAAGTGAGCAAGGGACCCACGTCTGGGCATACCCCCGCCAACTTAGGGCGAACAAAGCGATACAAAAGCCACTGGATTCAAGCAAGCCTGGCTGATGACGGCTGAAATGCCAGAAACCGGTCCTAGGATGCTTGTTTCCGGTCCAGGGAAGACATGGCTTGGCAGTTCGGGCTGGACTGTTCCCATGAGGCACAGGGTCAGACTGATTTGCATATGGCCATGTCTGAACTGGGGTGGTGGAGTGAGCTAAAGAATGATGATGGATTAAACCCAGATCAGTTGACTGGGGGTGAGTGTTTGATTGGCTCAAGCGTTCCGTCCATCATCCCCTTTGTATCGCTTTGGTCGCCCTAAGTTGGCGGGGTATGCCCAGACGTGGGTCCCTTGCTCACTTTGCCACTGGATTCAAGCAAGCCTGGCTGATGACGGCTGAAATGCCAGAAACCGGTCCTAGGATGCTGTTTCCGGTCCAGGAAGACATGGCTTGGCAGTTCGAGCTGACTGTTCCCATGAGGCACAGGGTCAGACTGATTTGCATATGGCCATGTCTGAACTGGGGTGGTGGAGTGAGCTAAAGAATGATGATGGATTAAACCAGATCAGTTGACTGAGGTGAGTGTTTGATTGGCTCAAGCGTTCCGTCCATCATCCCCTTTGTATCGCTTTGGTACGCCCTAAGTTGGCGGGTATGCCCAGACGTGGGTCCCTTGCTCACTTTGCCACTGGATTCAAGCAAGCCTGGCTGATGACGGCTGAAATGCCAGAAACCGGTCCTAGGATGCTTGTTTCCGGTCCAGGGAAGACATGGCTGGCAGTTCGAGCTGGACTGTTCCCATGAGGCACAGGGTCAGACTGATTTGCATATGGCCATGTCTGAACTGGGGTGGTGGAGTGAGCTAAAGAATGATGATGGATTAAACCCAGATCAGTTGACTGGGGGTGAGTGTTTGATTGGCTCAAACGTTCCGTCCATCATCCCCTTTTGTATCGCTTTGGTCGCCCTAAGTTGGCGGGGTATGCCCAGACGTGGGTCCCTTGCTCACTTTGCCACTGGATTCAAGCAAGCCTGGCTGATGACGGCTGAAATGCCAGAAACCGGTCCTAGGATGCTTGTTTCCGGTCCAGGGAAGACATGGCTTGGCAGTTCGGGCAGGACTGTTCCCATGAGGCACAGGGTCAGACTGATTTGCATATGGCCATGTCTGAACTGGGGTGGTGGAGTGAGCTAAAGAATGATGATGGATTAAACCCAGATCAGTTGACTGGGGGTGAGTGTTTGATTGGCTCAAGCGTTCCGTCCATCATCCCCTTTTGTATCGCTTTGGTCGCCCCTAAGTTGGCGGGGTATGCCCAGACGTGGGTCCCTTGCTCACTTTGCCACTGGATTCAAGCAAGCCTGGCTGATGACGGCTGAAATGCCAGAAACCGGTCCTAGGATGCTTGTTTCCGGTCCAGGGAAGACATGGCTTGGCAGTTCGGGCTGGACTGTTCCCATGAGGCACAGGGTCAGACTGATTTGCATATGGCCATGTCTGAACTGGGGTGGTGGAGTGAGCTAAAGAATGATGATGGATTAAACCCAGATCAGTTGACTGGGGGTGAGTGTTTGATTGGCTCAAACGTTCCGTCCATCATCCCCTTTTGTATCGCTTTGGTCGCCCTAAGTTGGCGGGGGTATGCCCAGACGTGGGTCCCTTGCTCACTTTGCCACTGGATTCAAGCAAGCCTGGCTGATGACGGCTGAAATGCCAGAAACCGGTCCTAGGATGCTTGTTTCCGGTCCAGGGAAGACATGGCTTGGCAGTTCGGGCTGGACTGTTCCCATGAGGCACAGGGTCAGACTGATTTGCATATGGCCATGTCTGAACTGGGGTGGTGGAGTGAGCTAAAGAATGATGATGGATTAAACCCAGATCAGTTGACTGGGGGTGAGTGTTTGATTGGCTCAAGCGTTCCGTCCATCATCCCCTTTTGTATCACTTGAAGTAACTCAGCATGCTATTTACGGCGGCGTAGGGTTTCAGATATAAGTTAAACTATTACTATTATGGCATTAATCCGGGATAGAGGTTGGAGGAAATAAATAATGAGCTGATCCTGCAACAAACTTTCACTCTTATGATTAGGGTTGCCAGCTCATTATTTTGATGTCCCAGACGGTACAAAAATAAATAATCACCTAAAGCCGTATTTTCAGCACTTATCTGTGCATACTTCGAACAGCAAATATAAATAGAAAGCACTTTTAATTGTGTTCTAGGGCTGCCTGAATGATCCATGACTGATAATTAAAGGGAACAAAGACAGAAAAGTCACATTATAAATGAATACATACTTTTTATTTATACCCCTTATTTAGTGTCAAGACAAGGTCTTTGCAAGCTCTTTAATAAACACATGGCTGGCATTTTTCTTTTGGCAACCCTACTTTATATTCCTTTTCATGAAATGCATTTTCACACTACAGCAGTAAATGTAAAATACAAATGTAAGGAATAGGCGGAGTGGGGGTCCAGGGGGTAGTGGAATCAGAAAAAAACTAAGCCTTGGTAACCAGTTTACAAAGGTATGTAAATATGCAAATGGTCTTTAAAGACCTGTGAAAAACTCGGGCGTACCTGAGATAAGACTCCAGACACTGCCCAGCCGAGCCCACAGCAGCTCGAGCTGCAGCAGCCCGGGCTGAGACACAGGACGCGGGGGCTGAAGCCTCTTTAGCCCTATGGGCGTTGCGCGCCTGCCGAGACGGGTCCCTATCGGGCTCTCCATCTTTGCCCTCACCCTCAGGGTGAAAAAACAAAAATCTTAACTCTGCAGCAGTACCACCCTTCACTGCCTTTTATGCAACTACAAAGAGACTCGTTATGGTTCTTTCAATGTCACCATGTCAGAACTGAAGCATTTGCAATGTTATCTACAATGAAGGTGTAGTTGGTGCTTATTTATCATATGCAAATAAGAACCATTGACAAAGCCAACAGTCCTGGCTTGTTGTAGGTGTAATGTTACTTGTTGTATTAGAGAGATCGGAATTTTCTCGAGTGGAAGTTTGAAGGTAGCGCAGAGGGTTAATATGCCTGCTGCAAAGAACGTGTACCATGCAGATCACAAAGTGCATAGAATGAAAATTGGTTAGCGGGTTACTACTTTTGTCAGAGAGGTAATTTTGTTACTTGCAGTTTATAAGTTAAAATCCTAATATAGAAAAATAAACTATTAACTGTCATCAAAGAACTTCATGCATACTGCAAGGTATAGATTAGAGCGTTATGATTTTTTTTCCCAGCCATTCATTATCCTAATGTTGCAAATAGGGTTAATTTGGGTACAAAGCGATTCTTATTAAAGAGAAATCCTAACCATGATGTTACATTTTAAATTCTGAGTTTGTGCTTCTCCAGACAAAGCACTCTTAAACTATACTTCCTATCAGTATGAATGACATGTCACTCCTATACCTTGCAGTCCTCTGTCATATGTAACATTTCTTATACACTGATTTGCATACCTATGATTGATTGTCTCTGTTTAATATGTGTGCAATGTAAAGTACACCCTACACTGGTATGAGAGGCGCTATAAAACAAATTAAATACATCTCAGAGAGAGTGGTAATGGAGACCTTGAGGGGCACTGTTAAAGGGCAATTGTGAGGGAATCACTGGCAGAGGTGGTCGTTGGGGGGCGCCAACAAACATTGTCAGACAGGGCACCAGCAGCGCTAAGGCTGGGTTACTGGTGCACATAGCCTTGGCTGCAGCACACAGAGACCTTACAGTGCCGCACACAGAGGAAAAGAATTAGAGGGAACATTGGTTGCAAGATGTTGTTTCTGTGGCAGATATGTATCAAAGTGGGCCCTTGAATTACCTGCTTCATTTACTGATGGGATGGCTGGCAATCTGAAAGAGCTTTTACTGAAGATTGTCGAGTGCGTTCTTAATTCAGGGCTGGCAACATTACTTAGGTAGATCCTGGCAATCAGTTTTTCACTTATATTTTTAGATTAAGTGTCGTACTCCAAGGAACTGAAATTACTCCTATTCCACAGAAATTGGCCCACTGGTAGATTTTTGCAAGTGCCCAAGGATGGAAAGAGAGACAGTAAAGTAAGACATTCCTGAATTTTTTTAATGTAAAGTGGTTTGCAAGATGCAATCTTCTGGTTTGATTACTAGGTCAATAAGTGTTGCATATCTGTTACTGTGTGACAATGTAAAGTTTAAGCCTCTTGAGACAGGAATTTTTCTGGTCTGGTTTCATGCAAGAACTTTTCTGATTTTTTTATTACACCTATGGGTTAGTTTAGAAGTTTTTCAAACCATTTTCTCTGAGCAGGCAGACTGAACAAGTTGAATACTTATGTTCACAAATTGGCTACATTTTTGCCCACCCCCAGTTATGGTACCAGTTGCCATATCCACCCAACTGGATATTCCCAGGGAGAAGGGATTACCCTAGCAAGTAAGGCTAAGAACAGCAGATGCACTTTATAAATTGTCTCTATGTGTAGCTCCTGCTTTGTTCTTTGATGGTATGCCACACAAACGAAAAGCATTTTACTTCAGCATAGTGGAATGTTGATTAGTGAGTGAAACCCGAATTAAAGATCACAGCTCCACGTTTTTCATAATAGCATGCACCATTAAACACAGTATGTGCTATGTGCACCAGCAAGCTCTTGCCTGACTTTGTGTGACTTAGCATATTTCAACCTCTTTCTCACCACAGTGGCCCACGCTGCCACATGTGGACCTTGTTTTACATCAACAGCATCACTGATAGACCCACTCTATCACTGTGTCAGGAGGTCCTGGCAAGCACAACTTGACTGTCTCAACATCAGTCCTACGTACCACATCCTTGCTTGCTGTTCCGCCTCCTGGAATCCGGCATTTCTTTTCCACACACAATGTGTTTGAAAGTCAATGGAAAACTTCACAAAGTTGCACAATTGTATGCTTTCCAGAGGTTTGCATGGCAAATCTGTTATGGTATGTGGATTTGTATGGTGCAACTAATCACCCATGACGGTATCCAGGTGCTGGAGCAGGCGTGTAGCCATTAGACTAATGGTGTTGGGTGTTCGCCCCACAGAATTTGTTGATGAGCCAGGCCTTCAGCTTCATGTGGAATTCAAGAAGTGAGGAGGAGCCCCTAATGTTTTAAGGGAGATCTTGGATGCGATATAGTAAAATGCTCGGCCTCCTGGTCTGCTTTTGTTGATGAGGGGTGTGTGTGTGAGTTAGCGTGATGCTGAGCATATGTGTCTGGTGGTTTGGTGGAAATAAATGTGGTTGTTCAGGTATGTTGGTCTAGTGTTGTGCAATGCCTTGTATGCGTGCATGAGGAGTTTGAATTGACTGCATATGTGGATGGAGAGCCAGTGGAGCCCTCCAAGGTGTGGTGAAATGTGGGTGTGTCGTGGGAGGTCAATAATGAGTCTTGCTGCAGTGTTCTAGATAGTCTAGAGTCAGTGGAGGAGATGGTTAGAGAGCCTGGTGTAGAGTGCATTACTGTAGTCTAATCTGCTTGTCATGAGGGCTTGCGTGATGGTGTGTTTGGTGTTCAGGGCCATTTAGAGATCTTGTGGAGCATGTGGAGAATATGGAAGAAGAAGGAGCTGACTGTGTTGGCATGTGCTGTCATGTTGAGCTTTTGTACAGATAAATTCCCAAGTTTCTGGCGTGGTAGGTTGGTGTAGGTTTGAGCTATGATGGGTACCAGGTGGAGTCTCAAGGAGAGTTTTTGTTTCAGAAGTTCAGCACTTCCGTCTTGTCGCAGTTGAGTTTCAGGCAGTTGGATGCCACCTAGTGTGCTACGTTGATCACGCAGTAGGAGAAGTTGGTTCTGGTGGACTTTTCTGTCAGAGAAAGGATGAGTTGGGTGTCATCAGTGTAGGATATGATGGAGATGCCTTGTGATCTGATGATGTTGGAGAGTGGTGTCATGTAGATGTTGAACAGGGTTGGGCTAAGCGATGAGCCCTGGGGGCGCAGATCAGATTCTTGGATTCCGATGTGTAGGGTGGTAGTCTGACCCACTATATTCTTCTAGTGAGGAAGGAGCTTATCCAGTTGAGGGCCGGTCATTTTTGCCTCCATTGTGCGGTTTTCTAATGAAGGTACGGTGGGACACTGTATCAAAGGCAGCAGATGGGTTGAGTAAGATGAGGGCTGTGGTCACTCCATTGTCCAGTATGGTGCAAATCTGGGCTGTAGCCGTGATGAGTGGCATTCCTGTGCTGTGGTTGCTACAGAATGCTGATTGGGTGTGGTCCAGTAGGTCGTGAAGTTCAAGATAGTTGCCCAGTGGTTTTTTGAGGAGGTCTTGGCCGCTGAATGTTTCCAGTCTTCTGGGAAGATGGCGATTTGATGGAGGTGTTGATGATGTGGGTGAGGGTGTTGATGATTGGGGGTCCTCCCATGCTGTAGATGTGATGGGAGTATGGGTCCGTTGGGGCACCTAAGTGTACTTTTTTATGATCGCTGTGGTGTCTTCTTCAGTGACTGTTTTCCATTCAGTCAGGTGTTTGTCTCGGTTGGTGGTGTTCAGGTTGACAATGAGATCTTTGGGGTCTGATTGTTGTTCAGAGTTGCTGTAGATCTTTTCTATTTTGCTGTGGAAGAAGTTAAAATGGTTGTTGCAGTGTTTCTTTGATGTTGTGATGGTGTGGGCTGCGACCGGGCGGTGGTGAATTCTTTGACAATCGAGAAGATCTCCTTTCAGCTGTTGGAGCTAGCCTCTATGCATTTGGTCAGTGCTGTTCTTTTGGTGTCTCTCAGGAGTTGGTAGTAGCGCATGAGTGTAGCCTTGTAGGTTGTTTTGGTATCTGCATTGTGGTTGGCCTCCCTTTTCTGTCTAGCTGCGTTCAGTGGCTGTTAGATTTCCAGAGGTCGTTTGCATTCCAGCTGGCTTGTTTGTTGGTTCTTCTTTGTCTGTTGTATGATGGATGCGAGGGAGTCTGCACAGGTGTGCTGTTGCTGAGAGATCCCAGACCTCTATGGTGTGTTTGCTGAGTGAGCGGGAGTTGAGAAGCCTGCATGCAAGTGGCTGTTAAAGTGCTGTTTTGCTGTTTTGGGAGGCATTTGCACAAGTGGGCAGTGAAGTTGGTAGTGCATGGGGGATGTGTGTGGGTGTGCTGCTGCAGAGCCGAGCGAGCGAAGGATCGCAGTGGTGTAGTGGTGGGGGCTGATCAGACCTGGGTTTGTGGTGCTGGGAGTGGTCCAGGCGTGGGTGGGAGCAGATGGGCCTGCCTCTGGCACAGCGCACCCACTGCACACGCTCTGTGCAAGGTTGCATCGCAGCTGCCAATAAGAATGTAGGAGGGGGCAGGAGTGCGGGGCCTAGCAGGCACAGGAAGAAGAGGTGGGAAGGAGACAAGCAGGAGAGCCGGTAAGGAAAGGGGGAGGCAGGAAGAGGTGCAGGAGGGGGAGGTGAGTGCGAAGCAGAAACTGGCACGGCTGTGGGAGCCGCATAAAAGGCTGAAAGAGCGAGTGAGGGGGAGGCAGCAAAATGAGGCTGAAAAAAACAGTGGAAAGAGGCACAAATGTGGGAAAGTGGCACAAAGAGGGAGAAAAGGCACAGAAAATTGAAAGGTAGAGAAGTGTGAAAAGTGGCACAGAGAGGATGAAAACGGGGGAGAAGAGACCCAAGTATTGAGACAGAAGAGAACAAACTATACTGTTCGTTTAAATAAAAAAAAGCAAATGTGGACAAAACTCCTACATGCATTTGTCCATGTGCTAAGAAAAAAATTGAACAAGGTAAACTTGCAGGGAAAATGTCTGCAACATTTTTCCATCTGAACCACATTTTATTAATGCATAGGGTGAATGAGGAAGTTTAACTGAGCAGAAACTTTGCAAACTTTATGAATTGTAGCAATTGTGAAAGTCGCAAAAATTACAGTGGTATAAAAAAACTTGGCAGCCCTCCCATCACATGCTGACTTTGTCTTTGCCTTGCCCTGTGTTGAGAGCTCCACTACCTTTTGGTGCACCATAAATACCACAAACATACATATAAAATACATTTCTCTACTACTTGAAACTGTGTGACTCACTGAATTGTTTGATACATATTGATGGATCAATAAGAAATTAGTTAATATGGGGTGACTAATTGCTAAATATGAAATGTGTTTTCCCTTCTGTATCTCTCTCAGGCCTCTATTAAGAGTGGGCTGATAATAAAAATCTGTTCGCAAATTGTGGGGATTTGCTATCGTGATTTATGCGAGGTGAAACGTGCTGCAAATTGTGGGACCAAATAAAGCACATGCCATGTTTGTTCACCCCAGTATGGAATAGCATGAACTTTTCACATGACATTCTACAATTCAAGGTGCCTTACTCGTAACCATGCACAAATTGCATACCACCTCATTTGTGCACCCATTTTGTGCAGCCGTATCGTAATTGAGGCCTTAATCTTTCTTCTTCTCTTTGTGTCTCGGCTAATCTAACTGAATGAGGGCTGACACATGTCACAGAGTAGCCATTTCGTCACCGTGGGTATGGGTAGGACCAGCCCCAAATTCCTCATAGAGGATGGGCTAATTCCACAGACCCATGTTCCACACCAAAGCTACGCTGCTGTCTGCCCTTTGATTCACTTCTGGAGCTGCTTCTCCTTTTTCAGAGAACTTAATAAGTTGTATATTAAGCCCTGCTCCTGCAGCCCTTCCCTCTTTTCACTACCCTTGTCTCTGGTTCATGTCACCTCTGTCCTTTGCACCCAACGTCTCTCGGCCTTGCCCTCCTCTCCTAAAACTGACACGTCACCTACAACTCTCATGTCCTATTAACACCCATCCTTCTGCACCTAACCACCTTTTCCTCTTTGTGACCAAACAGCAAGCTGATTACATGATTCTGTGGATTTTGAAGCTTTTTTGGAAGTTAAAGAAAAGCTCATGAACCTTTTTAAGTAAGTAAATCTTTAATTCATGATCTATTAAAATCTTTGCAATAAAATGCATGATAAAACACCTACACAAAGCACATAAAACGACTAATTTCATAGCAGTAAGGTCTATAAAAATCCATTTTAAAAGCATTTAATGTTACTTTAAAAAGTAAAATATAAGATCTGTACTGGTGCGGGCATTAGTAAGCAATAAAACATTAAAGTGCAAGATATCAGTTCATAAAAACCCTTTTTCTAAAAATTAAGACAAATGTTAATTGCTGGAAAAAAGGTGTAAGTAAACCGATAGAGCAGTTGTCAAGGGGGTCGAGGTGGTGCAGTTCAAAGTTGAAGTGCGATTGTTCCCTCCTTCGAGTATTGGGCCTTTGGTTTGAGCCTTGCTACGGGCAATTGCAAGCGTTTAAGAGTGTTAATGCCTAAGTGGTGACTTCTCAAGTAGCTCTTGCATCTCCACCGGCTACTTACTCCTTACTCGCAGACCTCTTTTCAAATCTCTGAAGGAATTTGATCATGGCACAGTTCAGACTGATATCTGTAGGGTCAAAGCAGGCTAGCACCGCCTCCCTGCATGACCTTATGACAGGTTTCTCCACTTCCTGCACAAACGCTCACGTAGATCCCCCATACTGGTGTGGCACAGGCATAAGACGTGGACGACGTTCTCCAGTTCATGCAGGCATAACCGGCAAATGGCTTGCCCTGGCCTTCTTCTCCATGGGAGGAGTGCTTTAATAATGGTTATAAACCCAGCCTGTACTTCAGGAAATGCACCTTGGCCCAATTGCAATAGGTTTCGCCAAGGTAGCCCTGTGATTTTAACCTGGTGTAGTTTTGAAGTGTCATTCACCCATAACTACGTTTAGACAGTTTATCTTTATCCTCAAACATTGATAACAACGGTGCACTAGATTTGGTTAGTTTTCTAAGCTCCCGGTGGCCTAGAGATAAGCCCCAAACATTTGTTAAGCTTTGTGAACTCAATGCCTGGTTTACATAGACATGTGCGGGGAGCTCGGCCTGAGTTCCAGTTCCTGCCAGAGATGGCCGCCCAGGGAGCCCTCTGGAGCCTTCCTAAACTTGTGGCAACAGGACACAAAGGCCGCCTTCCGAGCCATTGACTGTTTGGGGATACCAAATTCCAGCCTTATTTGAGCAGGCGATGTGTTCGGAGGTAGTTGGATAATTCACCCTTATATTTTGAGAATCATTCTGTCCAGATTTGCACTGTCCCTGCGAGCCTAGAGCCTCCCTCCCATATGTCAAGGTGGGAAGGATCTTAGCTTGTGCTACCTGTAAGATGGGGGTAAGCGTGGGGTCTTTAAGCTTGTTGCAAAGAGACCTCAAACCGTGGGCCAACGCCTTGCCCTTCTTCCTGATTTCCTCCAGTTGGTCGCTATAGCTTCCATTCCCATTGAAACAAACTCCAAGGTACTTGAAGCTTTTTACTGATTCAATTCTTTCATCTCCCAGACGCCAAGTATGCTTCCGTTCCATTTTTCTTTGCACTGGTAATATTTTTGCTTTTTTTCTGTTATTCACAGTAGGCGAGGGTTTCATTCAACAAGCGCTGTAGGCCGACCTTGGTTCTGTTTGCAAGGACTAAATGATCTGCATTCAGTAGGTTCGATAACTGGAAGCCCACCAATTTGGTGAGTGTAAGTTCACTTCATTTAGTGAGGGTGTGAAGTCTGCAAAGAACAGGTTAAACAAGGTTGAGGCCAAAACACATCCCTGTTTCAACCCTTGCGTGGTTTTTATTTTCCTTGATAAATGGGAGCCATCCCCTACCTTGATCATGACCCAGGTGTCTGTGTGCAGTATTTCCAGGGCTCTTAACAAACCATTTGGCATTTTTAGGTTTGCCAATTTCCTCCAGAGCCTACCCCGATCCACTGTATCAAAAGCAGATTTAAAATCAATTAAACCAAGGTGGACAGGGTTTGTATTCATTTTTGTAGAATCAATCAGTAACGAAAGCACCATAATGTTTGTTGTGGTCCTTGTTTGTTTAGTAATCCCGGTTTGATTTACAGGAACAATTAGGTATGCCTCAGCCCAATGTTGAAATTCCTCCAATAGAACACCTGCATAGTATTTTACATTATTATCAATTAAGGCTATTAAACAGTAATTTCTGGGGTTGCCCTTATCTCCCCTTGTATTTTGGGGCAAGATTTGAACATCTCCATGAGGAAGGAATACTATGGAGCTGAATGGGGCAAGTTGAGCTGTCCAGAAAAGTGGGCCCTCCCTGTAAATGGCTGGTGGAATGCCATTTGGGCCCAGCGCCCCTTCTCTATGTCCCCTTGCAATTTGCCTCTGCACAGCGCAAGGGCTGATTGTGCACCTGGCTAATTCTGGGGCCCTCTCCCTTTGTGAGGTTTGAGATGTGCTTGCTGGGTCATCTAATTTGCACCTTTGTTGTTCCTCCAGTGCCCCTTAATTATAGTGACAGCTCAAGAAATGATACCAGATTGTCTCAGAGTTGTTGGATGCTGCCACTCTTGGGAGTGGCCTGTTGATTCGTTTACTGTTTGCCAAAATAAGGTGGAGTTGTTTTCTCTTCTGTCATGCAGCAGCTTAGCCCAGAATGAATCCTGAAACACCCTTTGAAGCTGCCATTTTGCCCTTTTTAATTGTTTCCTTGAAGCCCTGAAATCTTTCAAAATGACAGGGTCCATAAGTGACCTTTTGAGGGCTTGGCAGAGGCAGTTGGCTTCCCTTTTGGCCATGCAGATCATGGGGTTACACTCCCTCCTCTCCAGGGAGTTGACCTTAATCTCTTGATGTTGCCTGTTTATTGAGACTTACTTGATTGGTTTTGCATTCGAATCTGCGAGTTTTATAGTGAATCTTTCCCAGCTGATTAGTGGGTTTTCACCAGTTGTCTTAGAATTGATCACCAATAGTTTGGCTGTTTGTGCCAGTGCCGTTAGGGAGGCGACTGTGCATTTTATGCGTTTGAGGTTGATCGTGTAACCGGGAGTTCCATTATCCTTTGCGGGTACGAGTGCTTCTAAGCCTAAGGGGTCGATTCCGATCTCGGTCGGAAGGCCTCCGAATCGGATTCGGCTTTACCGGATCCGAGTCGGAGGCTTTGTTTCCGACCGAGTCGTACAGATGTCCGGACGCCCAAGTACGATGCGAATGTATGCGAAATCCCCGACCGACTCATTTCCGGGTCCGAACCGCTCCGTACGACTCGGTCGGAGACGAACCGTACCGCGCAAAGGAGTCGATTTCCGACCGAGCCAGTACAATGCACGATCCGGTCAGCCGGATCAAGTCGGAGTCACCAGGACGAAAAAGCTCCGGGAACGAGTCGAACACAGGGGGGGACCCAAGGGGCCCCCCTTCACATGCATGTACGGTGCGGATGGCACCAACGCGTACCCACTGCAGGGGGTGCCCTTTTGCGAGACGTACCTATTCAGCTGATGCGAGGCCATGCACGTGTCGTACGACCGGCTCCCATTGACTTCAATGGGAATCCGACCGAGACGAGTCCGTCAGCATACGGCAGCATCGTACTCGCTCGGTCGGACTCCAAGGGTACGGCTCGGTCGGAAAACACTCCGGATCCGGCTCGGTCGGAGGGCTTTCCGACCCAGATCGGAATCGACCCCTAAGTCTAGAATTATTTCTTGGGACCGGAGGTCACTTTCCAATTTCTTGCCAAACTCATAAGCACTAACAACTTGCAGTAGTGAGAAACTTACAAATGTGTAGTCAATGAGTGATGCACCAGATCTGGACAGAAGCGAAGGCTCAGGTGGTTTGCCGGGGTTGTACCGACCGTTTAATGCTCTAAGGCCTAAATGATCTAGGTTTCCTTGTAGGCTTTGACTTCTCCTATCTTCTTTTTGCCACTGGGGGCCACCTGAGTTGGTATCATCCAAAGGGCTTCTTGGGCCTCTTGACCTCATTTTTCGGTAGCTTGCTCTTTAGCCACATGTAGAAGTGGCCTGTAACTATCATTTCAGTCTTGTTCATTTAGCCTTAGAGCCAGGATTGTCTCAGTTAGCTTCTCTGTTAGCCTAGCCTTGGTTGCGGCGTTGGGGTAAATGTAGAAGTTTACCATTATAATTTTCTTTGGCGGGCTGTTTGTAGTCTTGACCGTCATTAATACGATTTGTAGGCCAGCTTCATCAGTTTCTTGCTCTTGGTTTTCAATATTGCTTGAAGCTCAGACTTATATTGCCAGACCACCCTTACTGCAGCCATGTTTGTGTGCTTTAACTGCAGGAGTATAAAAGCTTGTAAAGTCCTCTAGATGAGATGCGACCTGAGCACAGGTTTCTTGGAGGAGAATTACATGGAAGGTGCGCAGGTATTGGTAGGTGTCTAGTCCTTCAAGCTTATTAGCCAGGCCATTAATATTCCAAGAGCAGATCCTAAGTGCTTTGTCAATACCAGTAGTAAGAGCAGTGTCTTGTCATTGTAAAATTCTGGTTGTGTTCAAGGCACCAGACAGCCAACCCCACTCTGTGCAACGTCTGGTTCTGTGGCAGACCCACCACAGGGCCGTTCAGCCCATTCAATTTGCTTCTTGCTCTTCTCCGGACAGAGTAGACAGTTCTCGGTCAGGTCGATGTTAAGTCAACCTTTTTTGTGACTCAGGACATGGGGATATCCTGTTCCCTTGAATGGTGTAATGGTAATCCCCCAGACTTGGAATATATCGGCTGCACTCAGAATCTTCTCAGCCATCTCAATAGAGCCCCACACTACTTTAGTTGATTCATTTCACTGACCAGCGCCTGGGTCAATACATTCAATTGATACAATATTATGTGAGGCGGCCTCCCCCATCTCATCCATTGTCCGAATGAGCTTGAGGATGTTACCTCTATCTGTTCGCAGGGCTGGTTTGTTTAAAAGTGGTCATTAATGTTGGAACGTCTTCCCTGTCCTGAGCCGTCAGTTTCTCATAGAGATCTGCATCCCTGGGGGTGGAGTGTGACCTGAGTCTTGTATTGAAGACCGGGTAGGCTGCTAGCCTGCTAGGCCGTAGGAGCTTTTTGTTGCGACCCTTTCTCTTCCTTGCTCCCTCCTGTTTTGGTGGTTCGTCCAAGTTTTATTAGGTCCTGGCAAATTCTGGTGAGCCTGCCATTGGTGAAGGTGCCACCCCAGTGTTGGATCCAGCAGTCCCCAGGCCTTCATTGTTGAAGCCAGAAAGGTGGCCACACTTCAGCCCCTCTGACTCTACTGGAAGTGGTGCCTCTGAGTGGCCTGCCTTAGTGTTCAGGGGTCCTATGCTCATTTGGGGCCTGTCTTTATTCATGTCTTTGAGGTCAACCAGTAGATTCGACATCGTCACCGGAAGTGTTAACAGCTTGTCAAAGACAGGGGAGCACCTGCACCTCTGCCCTATTCCCTGCGTGTCAGCCTGTGCTCTCTTTTGGTTTGCAATTTTCGGTTCGCAATTTTCTCATCAATGCCTGACACATACATTGCTAGAGTGTTCAGGAGGCTAATTTGCATGTCCATTTTGTTTGCTTGAAAACTGAGTACCTCTTCTGAGCCCTGCAGAATCCTTAACATGGTTGACCATAAGGCCCCTTGTGAGTTCTTGCTTCCTTTTGGGTTTGGGCTGGAGTTTGTTGGTGCCTCGTTGCCCTATGAGGCAAGCATCCTCTCCCATTCCTTCGAGTAGAGATATAAAGTATCATTCACAGCTGCTAATGAGTACTCATTGTCAGTACCAGCCAAATTGTCAGCTGTTTCCTGAGGGCTCAGCACAGTGGGGGATAGTCGCAGCCACAGCACGACCAGGTGGAGTTGAACAGTTGTTATGGGATCCCATTCCTAGCCCTGGCGGTGAGTCAGTCCTGAGCGTTTGACATTTCTTTTCTTCCTCCTTCAAGTTGGTTTATTAACTGTAGCAGGTCGTCCCGCTGCCCAGTGGTTGACCGAGTGTTGGCTGCAAGAAATGTTCTGCTGTCAGAGGGATATCATTTTTCATCACTGTTTCCTCGGTCTGCTCAGAGTGTTCTAAGAGCTCTAGGCATAAAGGGCTGATTTTGACTCTCAGGCTGGCTCGAGCTACCGGCACCATACCCTGGTTATCTGAATTGTTCTGCTTAACAGGGGACCTATGGATTTCTTTAAGTATCATGGTACCATTGCTGGATGTGGAACCCACCGCCTGCCGGGGGATAGCTGGTCCTCTCAGAGGGTTTTGTGCCAGTACTGTGGGGCTTAGGGAAACAGGAAACCCTTTGATGTTCATGTTGCTTGAAAATAAGACTCCCCCAGCATCTTTCAAGAAGGTAAACTTAAACGTAATCTTTGGCTGTAGCAGCCCCTCATTGGCCTCCCTAGGGAAGCATGAGGAGTCCAGGAGTGAAATTGTTGCAGTTTAGTGTGGAGATACTGATATAGGTGTCGGTGCCAGTGGCTGGCCTGGCTGCTTTGGCGTCTTCCTTTTCCTCTTTAGGGTCATCACTGGAGCCCCGGATTTCCCTGATCACATGCTGGGATCTTTTTCCCCTAGTTATTCCAATGAGCATCAGGAGGCCCCACCTCCCGTTGATTTATGCTGCGCCCGATCCCAGTCGTCTCACAGTAAAAGCCAGAGGCGATGTCTCCTTCCTCCTGTGGCTACACATAACCCTTTATCGCTCACTGCCTACTGGGTGAGGCACGAGCACACCACTACCCAATATGAGTTGAGCCTCGTGTCCTTGTTAGATACTTTATGGTGTCTTAAAAGTATCGGATCTCACTACAATGGTTCTCAGCTGGCTGTTTTGAGCACTTGTGGCCAATTCTTAGCCTGTGGCTGCCTAGTGGGGATGCGCTGTGTATCCCAGCAGGGATTACAACCAAAACTGAGCTTACTGGCTGAGATCAAGGGCGAGGGGGAGGGGATAGTGGCAATGTTGTAGTAAAAATGGTAAAGGCGGAGCTGGTATGTGGTTCTAAAAAGGAAGGCACAAGCTGCACTGACCTAAAGCCGGCCACCTCTGCACCTACCAGTTGTGTGCCACAGCACTATGGCCTTACCTTAGCTCATACTCCACCCTCCACGCCAGAGCTCAGCAATCTCTGCCATCCTAGTTTCCTTCTTCCTTGGAGCTTCTCTGGACCTTGGCTTGCATCGCTCTCCATGTGGGATTCGCCACTTTCTCCACTCGCAGCCCTGTTGTCATGCAGGCTCAGTATCTCCAATGCGTGCTCTGCTGACCTTCAAAGCAGACGCAGGCCTGCGAGCTATGCGGGAGGTCCTGGTAGTTCTGGCACTAACCTCCCCTTCCTGGGAGCTGGCTGCAGCACAGTATGTGTCTCTGTCTGATATCGCGCCTCCGTGCTGCAAGGAGCGACCAGCACCCCACCAGCTGGCATAGTGGGTAATGTTCGGCGGTAACGCAGGGGGACAACAGCCCCAGAATGCTAAGTGCTGTTGGGGTGAAGCGGTGCCTGTTTGGCAAGTATATTGATCATTGGCATTAACAACCATCAAATACTGTGGAAACTCGTGTGCTCCCCCAGTGATGTGGAAGTCAAGAGCTGCGAGGGACTGGTGTCAGCGGGGCCGCAGTCTGGGGGCCACAGCTCCAGAGGCCCGTGTGGACTGGGAGCCCCGGGTTGACCACCTGTGAGCCTCAGATGCCTCTTGCGCTGCCACTTGCTTCTCGTGGCACCGTTCTCCTCAGCCTCACCTCAGCAGCTGTAAACCACACAAGCTTCACGCTCAAACTGCGCCCTCCAAGGTCCTGCCTCTGCTTCTGCTTTCTACATCCTGTGTGAGACTCTGCACTGCTAACCATGAACTCTTGATTCTGTTGTGTAATGTCAGTGGTGCAATATATATAATCTATGCCTATTTCAAAGTCCGTCAGCACTCTTTTCTCTTCCATTCATTTTTACTTTCTGTTTATGAGATTATCTGTCCTTACTGTTCAGTCGACACATGGAGTCTCCCCACAGATTGGATGCACTTATTTTTGGGGATGCGCATTTATTTTTCCTCAACAGGTTTTGATCCAGAGCAGGGAGAGAAAACCCCCAAAAGAAGGAAAGGGGAAGAGAAAGGCAGACAGTGACACAGCGACAAAACAGGGATAAACAAGCACCTGCAAGAGTGAGATAAAGAGGCAGGGAGTGAGGTGGAAGCAAGACAATGCAATGTTGAATTTAGCACACCAACATTTAATAATGCCAGCCGTGGGCATCTGAGCAAAACTTTGGGCCCTGGGACTTATTCTTTTACAAATTAAGCACTGCCTATTGCTCTTCCTTCCGGAAATCTATTCACCATTCGTCTCCTTTCCTACCGGATTCTTTTTATTTACCATCCTACTGCCAATGCATGTCTCACTTCTTTTCGCCATCTGAGTTCAACAGAAACCTAATTTCTCAACTTTACCTCTGAAACCCCCAACGCATCATGTTTTGATGCCTTTATAAATTGTGCACTGCTCACATGTGCACAGTGGATGATTTCGAGTGGTGCCTTACCACTGAAAATTATAAACATAATACAATCCTGCAATTAGGAGTATTCTAATAATATGCAAAATTAATAGCAGGCATTCTCTTAGCTGAGACACACAGAATCTTATTTAGGGTTTCTCAGATGTGAAACTTTAACAAAACGTGACGGGTATCCACTCTGCCGTATTACAAGTGCCAAACATAGACTGTAATGCTCTTTGTAATAAAGTGAATGAGAAATCCTCCATGGCTGTCATGTAATTGTAATTGTAATTGAATTATATAGTGCTTACTACCCCTGACGAGGCGTTAAAGCGCTTTACATCAAATAGCACGCTACGCCGGAACGATTAGTGGTTAGTCCAGTGGTTATTGTTGGTTATTTTGATTAGTAATGTGCTCTCAAGAGAAATTGCATCCATTTACTCCAGTTACTTTGTTATATATTAATATCAGGTAAATGTGATCATTAGTGGGGGCTATGCAGTTTCTGGTGAACTGTTGATGGGATAGATAGGCTGGCAGAGATTAGTTATTGTTAGATCACAGGGATAGGGATTTAAAGAGGAGAGGTTGTGATCTATGAAATGCGGTATCAGCCAAATGTAGAATTACAATAAAAAGGATTGGGGCAGACAGGCAAGAGACAGAGGAGACTATTGTTTAATTAAACTACTATTCTCAGAAATAGAAGATATGCAGAGGATGGAAGCCAAGCAGAGGGGCACTCTGAAGAAAGAAAGGAGAGGAATCAAGCAAGAGTAAATGAATGCCATTTTTTCATGCAGTGTTTAGGAGTATAGTAGGAGACGGCTTTCTGTGTTCAAGTAGTTAGAGGATGTAAGCTGTAGAGAGGAACATTATACATAGTGTTCTATATCTAGGGCAAACAGCTTAACATGTGATTGTAAGCGTATACATCATTCAATCATTAAGAGACCTAGATATTGCAGAAAAAAAGTGTGATGCTCATTTAAAGTGCTCTAGTGCCCCCGAACCTGAGTTCGCTCAATATAAAACTGTAAAATAAAATCAGTACGCCTTGTAATGCCCTCTTTCACTCACGCTTAGGCACCGAGGCAACGGCCAGAGATGCTGAATCCAGAGCCGGGGAACAAAGCTCGAGTCTCCGCGTCGACCCAACATCCCTTGTCTCCGGGCAAACAGCTCCATCTTCTCGTGCCTACAAAATCGGTGTGTTCCTATGCAATGCAACTGGCGCCCATTCAAAGCACTGCAACACCGCCTGGTCGGGCTCACGTAACACAATATGAAAGACAAAGGGAGGCTGAACCCATGGCTATGCAGATGTGGGGCCAGAGACTTGTTGATTACGAGGCCGATAGGGAGACCCATTTGTTGGGGGCTTCTGCAGGGGACGTCCTGGAGGGTAGGGGGTGAGATGGCACCTGAGTTGATTATCCTGTTCCTCCCTCCGGTCTGATCCTGGTTCAACCCCCTACCCAGGTGTAGAGGAGGCCCTGACACCCATGCAAAGAAACAGGGAGCTAAGTGGGAACAGGAAGAGTGGGCAACACTCCCGTGAATGCAGCATATTTATAGCCTCTGGAGTCATAGGGGTCTTTAATCCTTGCCAAATGGAAATGAACGAGGACCACAGAAAAGAAAGGCAGACAACTGAATTGAGGGGGAACGGGACACAGGGATGGTACCGAGGCAGAAAAGATCAAGAAATGCAGGAACTGAGTGAGAAGAGAAAGAGACGACAGAGACGAAAGCAAGTGGGAGAGAGTAAGATGGTGCCTGTGTAACCTACCTCACTGCGTATCGCTCCACCCCACCTCGATAGCTCGGTGGTCCATTCCAGTACCTGAACAGCATGAGGAAGTCCGGCGGGAGGGTGAGCCGATGGTGGTGAAATGGGAGAGGAGCTCTGGTGACTCACGTTATGTATGCTTTAGACGCGATCTCCTCAAATTTGGCGTGGATTATAATTTGGCTGTGATCCTTACGACGTCGAAGCAACTGGCTAAGGTGCTACAAACATGGGCTGTTACGGTAACCCTAAAAGAGGAGCGGCTGGCAAAGATGGCAGGCAGAGGGGCAAAGTCCACGAAAACTAAACCTCCATCGGTAACGGTCACGGCGGCTCTATCAACCGGAGGGGCCAGGACAGGTGCACCGACTTCAGCTCAAGTACCAAGCAGCCGAGACACAGCAATGGAAGGAAGGATGGTGAGAAAAGGTGACGAGCAGACAGCTAAAGGATAAGGAAACCCAGATGCTGGCAAAAAACAGGCACAACAGCTGTCAGGTGGTATTAACCCCATGGAAGCTGGGGATGGTCAGCCATCCCTTGTTGATATGTTTTCTGCTACAAGGAGCAAAGGAATGAAAAGGCAGATATCACAGCGGTCTAGTTGGATTTGGACACCCCTGTGATGTCATCAGATGAATTTCCAATTATGACGCAGAGCGAGGCGGATGAAGAGACAGTAATCCTGGTGCCCTCATCAGCACTAGAGTCGGATGCATTAAAGTTGGCACCCCTGGGGTTTAGTGTATACAAAGATGGTCGCAATTAGGTATCAACAGTCTACGGGCTTTTTATTCCTCCACTGGGATTGTCTCATTTGAGGAGTTAAAACATAAGTTTGGTATTAACCATAGAGACTTTTTTCAATATCTGCAAGTCAGGCACTATCTGCAGCGTAAGGGGGTGGCTCAGTGGGCTTTGGTATAATTGAGCTGGTCGAGAAAATAACAGCACGAGGCGAAAGCAGAATCGGGAATTTATATCATATTCTGAATTCAGAGATGAAAGGTGATCTCAAAGTTCTCGTCAAAATGGCAAGAGAAAGTATTGATATCGGATTCGGATCTCTATAAAGCTCTTAATTTCTCGCAATCCGTTTTTATGTCAGCTAATTTGCAAGCTCAATTCTTTAAGACCTGCTTTATGTTATACCACACGCCCGCTAGGATAGCAAAATGGGGCAGGGCAGAGGTGTGAACTGTCCTCGCTGTTCCATGTTTTGTGCTGATAGTGCATATGTTTGCCACTTGTAGTGCCCTGAGCCCTGTATAAGATGAAATCACCCGTTTTCTTGAATATAAACTAGAGACAAAAGTCAGTCTGACCCCACGTCTTATTTTATTGGGAGTTCAAAAAGAGGGACGGTTATTGAAGGGAAAACCTTTTTGGCAGTAGCAATGGCTTTTTAAGACTGACTATAGCATCGGCCTGGCTAGATCCGAATCCCCGTCGTTCCAACAGTGGTTGAGCCGGCTATTGGCGAGCCACAATCTGGAGAAGGCTATTTATGCTAGGAAAGACAGACAAGCAAAGAAAAGGGGAAGTAAAATTTGGGCACCCCTAAGTGGTTGGGTAAACAACTAGATATGTAAAGGGCTCTTGGGGGATTTGTATTTACTATATGGCAGTGGGAGACCCAGGAGGTCAGGCTATAGCCTTTTCTATGTCTTTTAAAATAGCCAAACTAGCTTTAAAGGTTACATTGTGTGGATAGCAAGACGGTTAGGAATTGGTATATGTATAAAAGGATTGCTCCATTGTTTGTATATTCTGTGGGCAAATTGAATGCAAATGGGGTGTGAGACCCTCAGGTTGAGGGGGTCTGTCACTTTTATTGGTATTTTTGGAGGGATATTATTTATTGTCAATGTTTATTCTTGCACAATGCACTTTATAGTAGGACAGAGGACTTTGTTAGGGGTAAATCTGCCACCCGGTTGGTCAGCTCCAACTCTATGTTGTGGTAAAATAGAAAAGATTGTATTTTTGGTTATATGAATGGGGGTTTTTATGCCCTTCGTGTATAGTGATTAACTCTGAGTGTATGGGGCAGGGGAGGAGGGGTGGGTCTAGGGTGTTTATATTGATAGAAAATGTGCAATAAAAATATTTACAAAAAAAAAAGAGACAGATGGAATGATGGAAGAGAACAGGGACAGGGCATGCAATAAGCGGATCTCCAACATAAGTTTCACTGTGCAACCACACAAAACACGCATCTGCCCGACCGATAAAGTATGCTTAACCCCCAACACATGTACACATGCACAGATCTCCCTGTGAAACTGGAACACAATCAGCAAGGCTGCTATTACACTGTCCATCCACAGCTGACTCTAGAACACCTACTCTGCACTACACAATAGGATTGTACGCCACATAGATGCACAAAGCAGAACTGCCCTGCAAAGCTGCGGATACACAAAACATGACAGTCCACTGGCATAAAAAAACCCTGCATACATTACAAAAAATGGTCACTGCAACAATTTGCCGAAATTATAAAGTAGCATCAAAACACAATCAATCAATCAATCAATCATGTCACTTATAAAGCGTACTACATACCCGCGAGGGTCTCAAGGCGCTGGGGGAAGAGGGGGGTGGTGCTGCTACTGATCGAAGAGCCAGGTCTTGAGGAGTCTTCTGAAGGCCAGTAGGTCTTGGGTCTGTCGGAGGTTGGTGGGAAGGGTGTTCCAGGTCTTGGCGGCGAGGTGGGAGAAGGATCTGCCGCCGGCGGTCGTTTTACGGATGCGGGGGACTGTGGCGAGGCGAGGCTGGTCGAGCGGAGCTGGTGGGTGGGGGTGTAGAAGCTGAGTCGTCTGTTGAGGTAGGCTGGTCCGGAGTTGTGGAGTGCTTTGTGTGCGTGGGTGAGGAGCTTGAAGGTTATCCTCTTGTTGACAGGGAGCCAGTGCAGGTCTCTCAGGTGGGGTGTGATGTGGCTGCGTCGGGGGATGTCGAGGATAAGACGTGCAGAGGCGTTCTGGATGCGTTGCAGCCGTCTCAGGAGCTTAGCCGTCGTTCCTGCGTAGAGGGCGTTTCCGTGAGTCCAGCCTGCTGGTGACGAGGGCCTGGGTGACTGTTTTCTTGTTTCGGTGGGGATCCACTTGAAGATCCTGCGGAGCATTCGGAGGATGTTGAAGCAGGATGAGGAAACGGCGTTGACCTGCTTAGTCATGGAGAGGGTGGGGTCGAGGATGACCCTAGGTTGCGTACGTGGTCGGTGGGTGGCGGGGCTGTTCCCAGTGATGTTGGCCACCAGGAGTCGTCCCAGGCTGAAGGGTTGGAACCAAGGATGAGGACCTCCGTCTTGTCCGAGTTCAGCTTCAGGCGGCTGGTCCTCATCCATTCGGCGACGGCCTTCATTCCTTCGTGGAGGTGGGCTTTGGCGGTGTGAGGGTCTTTGGTGAGGAGAGGATCAGCTGGGTGTCGTCGGCGTAGGAGATGATGTTGAGGTTGTGCTGTCGGGCGACGTGGGCGAGGGTGCCATGTAGATGTTGAACAGCGTTGGGCTGAGGGAGGAGCCTTGGGGTACGCCGCAGATGATCTCGGTGGCCTTGGATCGGAAGGGGCGAGGCGGACGCTTTGTGTTCTGCCGGAAAGGAAGGATGTGGTCCAGTCCAGGGCCTTCTCTTGGATCCCGGCGTCATGAAGGCGTGTTCGTAGTGTGTGGTGGCAGACCGTGTCGAAGGCGGCTGATAGGTCCAGGAGGATGAGGGCTGCTGTTTCTCCGTTGTCTAGCAGGGTCCTGATGTCATCGGTGGCGGCGATGAGGGCGGTTTCCGGTGCTGTGGTTGCTGCGGAAGCCGGACTGGGAAGGGTCCAGGATGTTGTTCTCCTCGAGGTAGCGGGTCAGTTGTTTGTTGATGATTTTCTCGGTGACCTTCGCGGGGAACGGGAGCAGAGAGATGGGTCGGAAGTTCTTGAGGTCCTTGGGGTCTGCCTTGGGTTTCTTGAGTAAGGCGGTGATCTCGGCGTGCTTCCAGCTTTCCGGGAAGGTTGCTGTCTCGAAGGAGATGTTGATTATTTTCCGGAGATGGGGCGCGATGGCTGTACTGGCTTTGTTGAAGATGTGGTGAGGGCACGGGTCTAGCGGTGAACCGGAGTGGATGGTGTTCATGATCTCGCTGGTGTCCTCGTCGTTGATGTTGGTCCAGGAGAGCAGGTGGTTGGTGGTTGTGGGGGCAGTGGACTCGGTGGTTGCCGGGGCGGTCGTGGTGTTGAAGCTGTCGTGGATGTCGGCGATTTTGCGGTGGAAGAAGGTGGCCAGTGAGTCGCACAGGTCTCGCGACGGCTGGATGTCGTTGGTGTTGGAGCTGGGGTTGGAGAGTTCCTTCACGATGTTGAAGAGCTCTTTGCTGTTGTGTGCGTTGTTGTCTAGGCGGTCTTTGAGTGAGGCCCTTTTGGCGGATCTGATGAGGTGATGGTGACTGCGGGTGGCGCTCTTGTGGGCGGCGTAGCTGTCCGCTGTCCGTTCGTGGAGCCAGATCTTCTCCAGTTTTCGGCATGTTCGTTTGGAGGCCTGGAGGTCTTCGGTGAACCAGGTGGCTTTCTTGCTGCTGAGAACCCCCTCCCCCCATAAAGGGATATCACGACAGTTTCATCCAGATTTAGGAAAGGTTGAGCTGCTGCTGTCCATGTGCTACCTTTATTGTGTTATGAAGCTTCGTATTATACTTTCCACTACACAAAGTACAAAACTATTTATATTGCCTATGCTTGTTTTAATGCATGGTGTGAGTGAACCCTCACAAAATATGTGGGCAGAATTTACTTTTGGTTTTATGTGTGAAACAAACAGTTTTTAAGTTATCTAGATAAGAGGCTTCATAACCTTTTGACTTCTGTGGACCCCCACTGAATCATTACTGGAATGTGGTGGCCCCAACTGAGTCATTACTGGAAGATGGGGTCCCCCCAGCCTAAGCAATTTTCATGATTTGAATCTCAAAACAATGCAGAAAACTACAAAAAAAACATATACCAAACAAATGCTCAAATATTGTGTTTAATTCACAATCAATATAAACTTTTATATTTTCAATTTTGTTTCCTTTTTTGTATACACTTTATTATTTTTTATGTATTCATTTTAATATTATTTCATTTTGTAACACAATCATGGACCCCCTGAGTTGGCCTCGCTGACCCCCAGGGGTCCTGGGACCACAGGTTAAGAACCACTGATCTAAATCGCTTTGATTTTATTTTTAAACATAGCTCACAAGTGTCTCAAGTCATGTATAAAAACGCCGGGCCAATTCTGGCATTTTAGTCAGCAGCACTTTGAATGCTAGGATTATGAGCCCTTAATGAAAGTGTAAAAAGGAAAACTACATGGCCCGCAATGCTGTGGTCTGAAAAGCCAGGAATGGCTGATAGTATCATATGTCATAGTGCTACTTGGCAGGCTTGTGAAATGCAAAAAGGAAAATTACATCCTGACTGACTTTTTTCTTGCAGGGCATCAACAGCCAAGTAGGTGAGAGGACAGAGATAGCCTTTCAAAGGCAAATACAAGCTACTCACTGCAAATGGGTTAACATTCACAGTCATTGGAAATGAACATGCTAACAAAGGATGCTATTTACCAGAACAGTGCAGCAGTGCAGCAGTAGCGGAAGCTAGACATGTCTAAAGACACATTTGGAAAGAAAAAACAATATGCTGGCACCCTTCTTCCTGAGGGTAATTTCGCGTGATTTAGATGGGGCATCTGCATCTCCACTATGATTGATGCAATCTGCCTTGAACAGGTGCGCCACTTGCTGCAGGTGTGGCATGAGTATCTCTTGCGCTGATGACACGCCAGTGTTATACCTTCAGCAGGGGTCACAGGTCACCATGGACGAGGGTGAGGCTGGTGGTCATTGGGATGCCTCTATTCTTCCTGTCCGAGCACTGTCACTGTGCATGAGGCCCAGCCCATGCAGCCTACTAGTTCAGTAGTAAAATCAGCACCAATTTAAAATGCTGATTTTAGTTTTGTACTGCTCTGCTGTGCTGTCAATCATTAGGTGCCTGTGTGCCAGTTTACTTCCTATCCACTCAACACCAACAGACCAGTCATCGCATTCGCCAGGTGCTGCACAGACATGCACTTGGGCTCAGCCTTGATTTGCTGAGTGAATGTTATGATGGATGGTGGCACTCGTTAGGGACGATGACAAGTGTCAATGACGGTAAGTTACTTGTGCCTTCTGGGAAGGCTGAGGCAGCACACATTGGTGTCACATGTTATAGTGCTTGAGGAGGGTCAGCAGGAATACCTGTACTTTCCTTGTTCCCGCACTGGCCCCGCCTATGTAAGCGACACCAGCAGTCATCACATGACCACCATGAATGGATGACTGTGGGTAGCGCAGTTCCAACTCTATCCAACCAGGCTGACAGCAAGGAATTGTGTATGGACAAAGCAGGTTCCACACTTGTTGGCCAATCAAGCAAAGTACTGAATTACTGAGTCTGAGCCCCTCTGCAGGCAAGACAAATAGGACATATATCATTTTATTTAGGTATGGAAACGCAACTAAAGTGCAGATGTGCTTATGCATTTAATAGTTTTACAAAGCTCTTAGGTGTTGCCCTATGACTACTTTAGAACACTATGGAAGTAAAGAAGGTGAAAGGAATAGAATGATATGGTGATGAAAAGGTACACATTAGGAGACACGTAAATGGTCGTCCTAGAAAAAGGTCTTGGAGGACATTTTTGTCTGATTTTTATATTGACTAAGTTTTAAAGGGTGAACATGGAATGCATCTCTGAAAAGGCAGGTTCTAAGGTGGTTTCTGAACTGAAGGCACTTTACCAGGTTTCTCATAAAAAGGGTCCAGGTTGTTCCCAAAGTGAGGCCTCACGCACATCAAGCACCTTCCTCATTTGTCAGTGTTCTGGGCTTTTGATGAATGAGCTGTAGAGCACTGTCCGATCATGAGGTTTTCATAGGTTGGTAAGGTGAGGCCAGATGCTTGACTGTATGATAAAGAGTGACTACTTTCATGTGAGTGCGGATGAGTGACTGCATGGATGAAAGCATAGAGGTACTTTCAGTTGTAAGCCAGACTAATTGACTTGGACAATGCCTTCTCATAGTGCAGACACCACGATACAAGGTTTAGTAGTTCCAACTTGATTCTAATTCATTATTTGTTTATTATACACAGGTTTCTTTTGCAGGTGCATTAGCCCACCATATCGGATTGCAACAGGTAGCACTACCTTTGAATATCTAGTTTCACATAAAGCACCCAACTCCTTGGCTCTGCACATGCCCAAGGAAGTCCAGGTTCACACCTGCTCCCACCATTCTGAAATATGAGAAAGCTTTGTGCAGCATGAAAGGGTTTTCTCACTAATTCCTCTCGCATCTTGTAAATAGCTGGGCTTTGCTGCCCTGTGGACCTCTTCTATGGCCCACATGTGGAGGGGCACTTAAGGTGTGACAGGAGCAGGGCTTTCCCATAGAAACTTAAGACAGAGAGTGAAAATTGGGACAAACGAGTTTATCTTTGCAACAGACAAGAAAGGCCCTCATTACAAGTTCATGGCTAAATGCCAATCACTTCACAAGAAACTCTGTGAGCACAACACCTAGAGCCACTAACATACTTGATAAAAACAGGAAGCTCTCTTTTTCGACTCTTTTCATACTAATCATCTAAATCATTTCCATATGATACATTTAATATGCATCTCATTTGGTTTTGTGTGGAACAGCTCATTTTCAGGAGAGCAGGAACCTGCATGTCTCCATCCATTTCAAAACTTTAAATAAGACTCATAGGGGCATATTCTCAAGGGGCTATCGCTGAGTTAACGACACATTATCGCAGCCAAAGTCGCGATAAAATTATCGCCCCATTCACAAACTGGTGCAAACAGCCGATATCACCAGTTTACCTGCGATAGCAGCCGCAAAAAACATCGCCACAGATGAGCCCGGCAACTATCGCTAATGAGATGCAGAGTAGGCGTTCCCGAGCAAAAATCCGCGACAACACCACAACGCAACATTCCCAACGACCAGCCAGATCTGCGATGAGAACACAAAACAGGCGATACGTGCGCGTTAGCCGCAGGAAATTAACACCTGCTCTGACCTGGTGCAAAGTCGGACGACAACCTGCACCAGAAAAGGGAGCCCAGCCCACAGCCACACATGAAGAACAACAGATGCCATGGAGCTACTCATTATGCAGCTCGGAGCCCCAACAGGGCCACAACACCTACCGCCACCACCCCCAGGCCCGCCGCCCCCCCCAGACCCCTCCCACCCCTCCCACCCCGACCACCACGGAGACAGCGCAGACAGCGGACCTTCAGGAAACGCACCAGCCTCACAGACTTGACACCAGAGTATGTCATTGCCCACTACAGACTCAAAAGGTCACTGCACACAATTACCGCAACAGAAAGCACACGCATTCCATCAATGTGCAGGCAATAGTGGACCACCGGGGACTCTTCACCAATGTCCTCGCCAACTACCCAGGCAGTGTGCATGATTCATACATCTTCCGTAAGTCCATCATCAACCGGCGCTTCCAGGATGGCACCTACGGAAATGCAGTGCTCGTTGGTAAGTACCAAATGAACACACCACACACCTCAACTCCACAATCATGCAACTCATAACCCTGGGAATGCACACGTTACAAACACACATACAACATGCCCACCCACCATACACGACAGCCCAACGTACTGCGGAAACCTGGGCTAGCCATGTACATGAGCCATCAACTGCATGGCACCTCAGCCACACAATAGCAGTATGTGGGGAGAGGTGGGAACCAGGCATGTGCGAAGGAGGCAAGTGACCCATGAATGAGAATGCACACAATGCCAAGTGTGGCGTGGAAGTGCTGGACAGACTGCAGTGTGCAGACCACAGACATATCCATGTCAACATATACTGCTGGTGGTGGTAGTGTTGTGGACAGTGGACGCAACCATGTCACCCCAGCCAGTGGGGAAGGTCTCGGAAATGTAGCTTGTGACGTCCCCCCTCTGTGGGCCCTTGCTGACCGCTGCCTCCGGCCTACACTGCGGTCCAGCAGGCCTCACACCAATCCAATACAGTCCGTAACAGGCAGGACACTGCATCGTCACTGGCTAAACACCCGCTCAGCTCTGGTGCCTCCACCTCCGTCAACCAGGAATCTTCTCCACATGCCATTTCAACGCCGTGTGTTAGAGATCCAGGAGGAGCTGGCTGTACAGCGGTTACCCCACGCTGACCGCTTCCTCCGGCACCCACTGCGGTCGAGTAGGACACACAATTGGAACTGAGTCTTGATTTGTTCATTGCAGACTTCATATCATTGTACAGGCCTCATCGCAGACTGCATCTCCTTGCGGCTCTGGTGCCACTGACTCTGTGCCACGGAAGTCATGGACACTCTCTGGTTGAACTCTGGTGGCATCTGAGTCTATGGCCTGGGGGTTATCTTCATCATCATGTAGCTGATACTGACATTGTGGGAAAAAGGAGACTGTAGCATTCAACTCCTCCATATTGCCTGTTTCTGCTTGCTTCTGCCTTCTGCATCATGCCCTGGATGGACACCTTTCACTGTCCCCCATAACACTCTGCAACACTCTCCTTGGACATCAACGTGGGCCCGCTCAACTCTCGTGGCCCTACCTCAGTGCATCGCAAGTCACCGTCCCGTGCCGGTGTGCCTGTGCCGGCCGCTGTGCATCCGGGGCCACCAACTCTTTGCAGCTCAAGTCATGGAACCTTGCTGTTTGTACTTTGCACTTCTGATTGTCTGATCACTGTTGTAGTTGTTGCCAGCACCAACCAACCCCTGAGGGGTGACTTACACTACCCAACACCCATCCGGCACAGGCGTCACTGGACGTGTGACCCTGGCAATAAAAGGTGCCGGGCGCACGTGCCCGTAGCCAGTTCCACGGATAATCTCAGTGTGTCCGTGTGGTCATTATGTATGCATGAGGGCCCCGGGCCATACCACATTACGTTGTGCTGTGTACAGTGGGCGCAACCTTGTCACCTCAGGCAGTGGGGCAGGCCTGGGACATGTAGCTGTGTCGGACCCCCCTGTGAGCGTGAGGGAGTGGACCTGCGTACGGTAGTACGGCGTAGGGGTGTGGTCATTCAACACGTGGCTCTGGGCGTGGTTAAGTTTCGGCCTTGCCAGGGAAGTAACTAATGCGCGTGTCTCAGGTGTTGTGTCGGCGCCACACGTCACGCAGTATTCAATGTTGCCATGTAGCATGCACCTGGAGTACGGGCTCGGCCGAGGGGTAAATGAGGGTGCGCAGGCCCACTCGGGGTCAGGGATCAGACATGCCAACTGTTGTGTGTGTCTCTATTTCCGCAGCATAAGCCAAAGGTCTACCCTCGACCGCATGGCGAGTTCAGCCAGGCATGAACTCTACGTCTGTGTCCGCCCTGTCCTTACCATTGGCCTACACACACGTGTCCGTCCACCTTCAGCGCACGACATCACTGTGTCGTTGTCAGACTTTTGGACATGCGCAGACAGGCATGACAATAGTGTGCCGTAGGGGTGCAAGTGATGCAACTGCGCTGCGCACTTTAGTGAACATGCTCGGGGGGAGGGAGGAGCGGCATTGAGGCTACGTAATACACATTGATGCCGCTCATTTGCAACAAGCAGTACATGTCATGCAGGAATCACAAAGTCACACATATCACACACCAATGAACCAGTGAGCACGCCAACACATCATGCCGAACAAACTATTGACTCGTGTCTCTCTGCACTGTCACAGGTGACCAAGGATATGCACTCTGCGCTTGGATGATGACACCCCTCTGAGCCCCGAACACACAGGCCCAGAGGCAGTATAATGCGTCCCACAAACGCACCAGGGGCATCGTGGAACGCACATTTGGCGTGTTGAAGTCACGTTTCAGGTGCCTGGACGTCACAGGTGGAAGGCTCCTGTACAGCCCAGACATCGTGTGCAAGATGATCGTTGCATGTTGTGTGTTGCACAACATATGTGTATGCAGCAAGGCACCATGGATACAAGTGCCAGATGCACCGGACGATGATGATGGAGATGAGGCAGGTGGACCACACCCCACTGCAGCCGCAGCAGGAATAGCCCGTAGGAACACCATCATTGACAATTTCTTCACATGAGCACGTCACATTGTGGCAGTCCTTGGCAGTAATGGGACAGTACAAAATGACCACAGGCACAGCGTGTGCAAATAAATGCATTCGAGGGACACTATCCCTGAGTGCATGTCTCTCATCTGTACAGGCACTTCACTCAGACAAGTGTGAGTGCGACATCTATTGCTGACAATTTTGTGATTTGTTCATGTATGGTGGGTGTGTCCCCTCTGTGCAGAGAGGCTGTTTAGGGTGTCACGTATTCGAACTGTCAGTTCTGTGTGTCGCAGTTAGTAGGGAATCCCACTCTTCGGCATTTCACATGTGTCCAGATTCATTCAATTTTGGCTGCCATTTGTGTCCTGCAGGTGACAACAGGGCTCCTTTTGGGGTCAGATATGTACCACCATGATGCAGGGATGCCCCCTGTGACTCAGGTCCCACAACATGGGCGACATAAGCGGGAGTCACTGCCCCTACATTCGTCCACGCTTTCATAATTGATTGATCATGGTCATGACATGTCTTTGTGCGGGGGGGGTTGCTTGTCCCTCTGCAATGTGAGGGGGAGATGCGGTTTCACTGTGTGTTACATGCATGTTTCAGCATTTGCGCAGTTTGCATGCAGACTGCATGTCAATGTACATTGTGACTGTGGGGAGATGCCTATTTGATGCGGGACGATGCACATTTGTTCTACGTCACGGATGTGGGGTTGTGCTCGTACATTGTCATCTCACCATTTTTTTACTCTGCTTTTATTGTGCATTTTCCCGCATGACGCGTGGGAATTGCAGGCCTCTCACTGATTATCGCTGATTTTTGTATCGCGATTGGCCTCATCACTACTATTTTCACGTTCGTGTTTCGCATTTAATTCTGCGTCGCGTTGGTTTTAACACGTTCATTTGACGCGTTATCGTTGGACTATCGCATGGGGCCGCTGTCTTGTGAATTCCACGTTAACACGGAGTTGTTTTCCCGCGATGGACTGCGATGTGAAGAGTTGCGTTAGACTAATTTTGCGGTAGTTATCACACGTTCTTGAGAATATGCCCCATACTGTTCAGACTGTTGTATTTGCTCTTATTTACCAGAACTTGGCAGTTCAGGATATAATTTAGTATCTTATATCTTAACTTTGAAAGATACATTGCAGCAATCAAGTCTGTACACGAAGCATACATGCAACCACACACGCACTCACATTGCATGCCCACACAGATGCAAACACAAACATGAGCATATAGAACTGCCGTGTAAGATAAGGCCACACACACATACACTCACACAAACAAAACAAAAGCATGCAGGTGCCCAAACACATGCGCATCCACATAATGCATGCCCTCACAAATGCACCCACAAACACGCACACATGCAAACACACAGAAACGTGCCATGAAAGACAAAGGCACATGCACCGAAGCTTACAGAAACAAGCAAAGGCAGGTGTTTGCAGCCCTGCCAAGTGCCACGCATCACGCGTGATCCTTACGCATTTGAAGGCAAGTCCCCGCATCACTGCATTAAAACTAATCATCACGGATAATAGCGCTTCCTCAGTGTCAAGCAGGAGCACTGCAATATAGTAATTCGCAGTGTCTGTCTGAGCAAAGCTGGCAGCACTGGTTCGCGCTGCTCACGGCTTGGGGGCAGACTCAGCTGCGCTCCGCTCTGGATACATTTTTCCTGGTCCCACCATTCTGATTCACGTGACCCAACGTCGTGAGATTGACTGTAAGGATTTGTCCAATGAATGTGCAGCCGCGAGGGGACACGTAAAGGCACGCCGCAGGGGGGCAAGCTGGCGGCACTGGCCTGAGGAGTTCGAGGTGCTCACTGTTATATGCTCAGCCCTCTTTCCTTCAGGTCGGATGACTGTTCTGACTGAGAGCAGTGATGCAGCGGTAGCCGAGCCCGCACAACAACTAACTGTGCAGCAGGGACTGTGGTTCAGTGTAGCCCCTGAGGTAATCAACGTCAGGGACAGTTCTGTTTACATTTCACGTTTGAAGATGAGGTCTGCCTTGGGACTGAATAGGTCGTATTGACGGAGGGTTGCTGAGCACATTGTATTCAATTCAATATCCACAAGGGGAGACCTCTGCTGTTTGGCCGATTGACCACCTGCAACTGCCGTAAACGCCAGCACCAACATCCCAGGAAGACCCCTGGTGGGACGAGGGTCCCAGGGGCTACAGCGCTTTTCAAAAAACAGACCCGCACCTATCTTCACACTCAGGGGAGGACTGCAACCCCCAGAGTGCACCGCTGTCTCCCGCAGCTGCCGCGAGTGAGGGGGAGGCGTGGCCAACGCGCTTATAGCGCAGCCTCTACCCCCGCGGTGTGGGAGACCTCTGCTCTTTTGCCGATTGACCACTTGCAACTGCCGTAAACGCCAGCACCAACATCTCAGGAAGACCCCTGGTGGGACGAGGGGCCCAGGGGCTACGGCGCTTTTAAAAAAACGGACCTGCACCTATCTTCACACTCAGGGGAGGACTGCAACCCCCAGAGTGCACCGCTCTCTCCCGCAGCTGCCGCGAGTGAGGGGGAGGCGTGGCCAACGCGCTTATAGCGCAGCCTCTACCACCGCGGCGCGGGACGCGCGCAGGTCACAGCCTGGACCAAGGGCGGGCCCGTCTGAGCCTGTCCGAGCCTGACCGAGGCTGGGCTGGGCCACCCCCCTGAAAACTTCCTCTGTGTGAGTTGACTTGCTTTGTGAACATATATCTGCTATCCAAGTGAACTGTTGTCTCTGGGTGGGTTTCCCGGTGTTTTGAAAGTGATTAAGCATAAGTTCAAACTATTGTTCCACACCGTGGATTTTCCTGAACGCATCCACTTGATTATTATTGTTCACTTGCAAATTGGATCTAGGGTATTCCCTCAAACCAAATAGCTATGGGAAAGGACACTGTTCCGCATATAAAGCCAAACACCAGGCCGAAAACCCATGCCCGTTCACCGACACCCAAACCTACAGCGATCGATAAAATGCTCCAGCAAGCAATAGGTGCCGTCTCCAGAGAAATCGAACGCACTGAGAGACGCCTTTCCCTAACACCAACATTACCTAGGTTTTCAATCCTTACGGAGGCAGTAGTCCTAAATCCTCATCAACTATCAGACTCCCCGATCATCCTAGAAACACCGCCCGCACAAACAAACCCTGCTAGGGAAACTCCTAACAAAACATCCACGGGGGAGGCAAAAGAAAGGGACCATATCGAAAACACAAAAATCAAAGGGAGGGAAACAAGGGAATTCGTTACCCGAGGTGGCGTATATTCAACCACCAAACGACAATGTAGCCTGTGATAGAAGCAACGCACCCATGGAGCCACCGACTTGGGCTTTAAACCTGGTTGAAGAGCTCAAAATTCACCTTGAGCTGCTCATTAAACATGAGCTCGAAGTCGCAATGACCCGCATCAACAAGCTGTCCTCCCTGGTTACTTCCTGGGGTAGCAAAATTGAGGCTATTTGGCATGCTACTCAACCAACAAATTCCCTGGTCCCTGCCAGAACACTCCAATCCCATCAAAATCCTGAAACCCTACCCGCATTAACTGTGCCACCCCCCCTTGAAGGCCAAGTACCAACCGCATCTCTTGCACAACCACCTGCACCAGCGGAGCCCATCCCTCCGCCACAACAACATCAGGGTTCAGATCTACCCCAGCACAGGACGACAAACACTATAGATAAAGCGCAAGGCACTAGGGCGGTGACAACAACTCAGGGCCTATCAATTGATCACACATCTAGAAACAGCAAAGGAAATAATGAAGGGAACTTATTCCAACTTAATCGGAGGGAACTTAACCCACTCCTTCCATCCATAGACTTGCCTCCAGCTTCCACCCCATACGTTGTTGTACTAGCAGGTGTACCTGAGCTAGACACAGGACGTGCGGAGACCTATCCTGACCTAAAAAACAAAGCCATTTATTGGCTAAATAAAAATAGACCCCTTCCCCATCAGATACATAGCGAAATCCTATTCGCACGCAGGGTTAGCTGGGTGGGGCAGAGGCAGAAAGACATCAAGGGAGACTGCATCTTGATTAACTTTAGAGACAGCTGGGTGGTCCAGCACATTATTGATTGGCGCAAGTTCGGGATGAGCTGTGGTATCCAGACCCTCCCCCTGGGTTATTTTTACCCCCCTAGTCCCCTGTTAGAGAGAATGGGAAGCGTGTACAAAAAATGGGAACTAAGAGCTCAGCCAGGAAGTGCACTAAACAGGGGTTGGGGTTCTGAATCTACTTCACCATTTAGCAATCCTGTCAGCAATAGGTTCAGTCCCTTAGATTTGGTTGACTGACTAATTTCGCCCCCCAAACATCTATCCTGCATAGGCACCCACACAGACAAGCCACAGTGCCAAGAGAGAACTGAGCTCCTAAGCCATGAAAGATCTGCTCCCACTGACCACCTCACGGGAATAAATCAAGTGACTATCCCAGGGACCAGTACCCAATGTGCACCCCTTAGTACACCTAGGGCCCCTGACCACAGTACACAGGGCTGGGAGGGGACTCATCATCAAGAATTGCAATTAGAGAGGGATCCCTTGTCCATATCCACAGGAAATGTAGAAAATGCGCAGAATCTCAAGATCTTGTCCTGGAATATAGCGGGTCTAATTGCTAAAATGGACCTCCCGGACTGGGGAGAATTCATAGATTCTAATGAAGTATGCCTTCTCCAGGAAACATGGGCTACAATAGAATTGCATAGGGTAGGATATGTAACCTACTGTATTCCAGCTGTTCAGTGGCCCAGGGGGAGACCTTCTGGAGGTTTATGCATCTGGGTGGGCATCCACCTAGGATGCTCCATTAAGATGATAGACACGTCCTCCTCTGATATTCTGTGCGTTCTCCTCTCCACTGAAAATCTCCCCAAGTTGGCTGTTATTAATATCTACTCTCGCCCTGTGAGGCATGGGCTAACCTCGCACACTCTTGACTCCCTGCTATCATTTCTCCCCACTTTACCCAAGTCTACAAATGTAATAATTGGAGGCTATTTTAATTGCCACTTCGAGCTCCTCACTGGCATTGCTTCTAACATCACTAGCGAGGAAGACTCCGTCTGGTCAATCCCAGACTGCAATACCTACCAGATAAGAGGGTGGACCCCTCTTGTCCTTCAAATGAACACCCTCACACTTAGTCACTCGCTTAGGGCATGCAATGGTCGCTTTCCCCTTGATAGCCCGGGTAAATACACATTCGAAAAACTGGGACAGGCCTCTATAATTGACTACATTCTAGTCGATGTCGAGATATGGCATAGAATCCTGAATTTCTCAGTTCAACCTAGATGTGAGAGTGACCACAATCCACTGGTCCTAACTCTAGACCAACCCCAAATTAAAGGGGCCCAAGGCACGCTGCAACGACCTGCCTTGAATTTAACAGCAATTGAGGGGGGCAGAAGAGTACGCTGGGCAACACTTGTACAAGCACCAGAAAAAATGGCCTCTATGTATGACCAAATTATTCCATTTCTAGCAACTGCATTCGCAGCTTTTAAAAACAGTGATGCTCCAGAATCCCACCTGGTAATAGGTAAGAACCACGAAGATTTGGTATCAAATCTGGCTGAGTTTTTTTACAATGGTAGGAGTCCCGCCAGTCTTGATTTAAAACCTAAAAACTCCTGGTATACCAAGGCGTGTAGGGTAGCCAAACGCGCCCTGATATTAAAGATCAGGGAAGGTGACAGCTCTGGTATTAAAGTATCCAGAGCGCACTACAAAAACACTCTTGCCGAAGCAAAAGCAGAATGGGAGACCGATAGATGGGACGCGATTAAGAAAGCATTAGAAGCTAGGGATATGAGATCTGTTTGGAACCTAGTTAAAACGGGAAAATCTGAAGGCAATACGGCCATAGAACCAAATTTGGGGGAGGAAGTCTGGAGATCCCATTTTAAAGCCTTATATTCAAAAACCCAAGCTAAAGATAAAGATGGTAGGGCTCCAGACTCTGATGAAATTGCCGCCAATCAGAATTGTTTACCACTGTGTACATTGGCAGAGGTATCTTTGGCATTGACTAAATTGTTACCAAACAAAGCCCCAGGGTTGGACAGGATCCCTGGAGATCTGTTCAGGAATGAACAAGTAGTATGGGCCCCCTATTTACGGATTTTATTCAATGCCATCTTTTGCGGTATGGCACTCCCTCCAACATGGGCTGGGGCCGAAATTATTCCCATTTATAAAAAAGGCTCTCCGCTAAATCCAGCAAACTACCGACCAATAAGCCTTATTGATGTCACCCAAAAGATATTTGCTCGTGTCCTCCTGGGTCGACTGCAATCATGGATGGATGAGACGGCAGTTTTAACCCCATTACAAGCCGGCTTTAGGTCTAAAACGTCAACTATAGACCAGCTATTCAGGTTGCAGTTGATCCATTGGAAAACTGTTATCTTGGAGGGTGGCACCCTTTACTTAACCTTCGTGGACCTCAAATCCGCGTTTGATATGGTGCCGCGCGATCAGCTATGGGGCCTTCTTCATGATATGGGTGCCCCAGTATATCTTTGTCATCTGCTGAAGCGCCTCCATGAAGGCACCTATGCAAGGATAAGATACGGTAGGAACGGGGAACTGTCAACTCCATTCCCGGTTGAGAAGGGGGTGAGACAGGGGTGCGTGTTGGCACCGACCCTGTTCTCCCTCTTCCTAAACGGTTTAATCAAAACCTTACTCTCAGTCAAAAATATCGACTCCCCAATGGCTAGCGAACCGCAAAATGCCAGCCCTAATGTTTGCGGACGATACGCTGCTCTTATCCAAGTCACCCATGGGTATGCAGCGGGTATTGGAAGAATTCAGCCTATTCTGTAAGAGAAGAGACTTGGAGATAAATCTACAGAAGACTAAGTACATGGTTTTTGGTGCCAATACTAGAAATCGCCCGCATCCTCGATTGGATGGCAGATCGCTTGAGCGAGTGACTATCTTTGACTACTTGGGCCTTACACTCAACGACACGATGGAGTGGGGGACCCAAGTAAAGAGAGCAAATCTCAAATTAATACAGTCAATAGGGGGAATCATAAAAGTATTTAAAAATTGTACCCATAAAGCTCTAGGCCCCCCAGCAGAAATTTACAAAACCCAAGCGAGGGGAGCCTCGCTATATGGTGCTGAACTCTGGGGCCATTGCCTGTCTAACACCCTGTCAAAAACTGAGAACACCTTTATTAGGCAGCTGACGGGTCTCCCCATAAGCACCCCCCTAACTCCACTTAGGATGGACTTGGGCATTGATCCAATAGCCGACCTAATTGCTTCTCGCCCTCTCCATTATTGGCGACGCCTTTGGAGTACGCCCGAGCTACAAACATACAGGGAGGAACTGAAGGATGTCATGTCTATCCTGGGAGCAGGTAACCTACCGTGGTTGACTTATATCAGGAACACGTGTCACCAAATGGGGAGGGCTAATATGTGGATAACCCCAGAAGTGACCTGCTCAGTTATCCCTAAAAAATCCCTAACTACCGCTTTTAAAAATTATAAATTAGCCCAAATTTCCCAGAGTATAGACTCTTCAACCCTGACGTCCAGGTTTTTGGACATCAAACAGCAATATATTCTAGAGCCTGCCTTGGATAGTATTCAACCTCCCATGGCTAAGAAACTGTATTTACAATTTAGGCATGGGACGCTCCCGTTGCGCGCATTTACCAATAAATGGAAGGGAGCAATAAAACAAGAATGCCCGGGGTGTTCCCACACGGAAGAAACAGAACTCCATGCCATCCTTTTCTGCCCTGCATATAGTAAGGCGAGGTCCAAGTGGGTACTCCAGCTCTGTAGGAATTTAGGGATCAGAGATTATACCGAAGTGTTCAGGCTCCTAAAATATGAGATGCAGACACTATTTGTAACTGTCACTACGAGATTTCTACTTGCAATGTGGAACACACGCAGAGGTATCATAAAGTTGAAAGAGTCGGGCAACAACATAACTCTGCCTTCTCCCTAGACAAACTATTGTATTTGCATATAGTTCTTAATGAGAAAATCTGTTTACAAAGTCAATTTGGACAAGTGGTTTTAATTGCTCTTTTAATTATCTTTTTAAAAATAGGCAATAATCCAATTGTTTATACTGTTTTTAAACTTTTATCAAACAGCACTTGATACCAGATGATGTATTGGTCTGTTGTACATCAGGTGATGACTCAGATTTGGGGATAAGACTAATTTTTGTACCAGCGAAGCTCAACAATGTTTTTCTTTTTAATGTCACCCCGCACTATCATTATGCTGATTACATTTGCTGTCAATTTTAACTTTTTGTAAAAATTATTTCTAAATGTTATATCTTACTGTGCTTTTATGGCTGTACAGCCGAAATAAAGTTTTATTTGACTTGACTTGACATATCACGTTTAACCAAATATTGTATTACCTTGAATGCGGACAGCAGCTTTCACCATTCCACACATGGCCTGGGCTCCAGCCTGGCACTTAAATCCACATTACCTTTACACAAAAGGAGTATTTCCGCCCATTCCCCAAAGCTCTAATAAATGACACTAAATTATAGAAAAGAGTAATGACAAACTCAAGCAAGCATCAGTCGAGGGGAGTTGAGGCGCGAGAGTGTAAATATGGGAACGAGGCTAGTGATCCTTAGTTCCTACAGTGTTTATTATTTTATTTACCTCAACAAACACGACTGAAGGAACTATGAATGATGTCACTATTACACGTAAGGTTGGCATTTAACCAACGGGAGTGATCTTGTTTAGGTTATCAAGGGCTGTAATGTGATAACTTTACACCAGTGCAAAAACAACACGGCACATCTATTTCCACCACTGGCAAAAAGCATGTGCACCAATGCCCTTCTGGCGCTGCCGTTCTGCCCTATAAGTCTGTCCGACCCTGGCGACCACAATCTTTAATATGTTACAAGTTCCGTTTGCATAACGCGCCTGCCTGTTGCAGCAAAAAATGTCTGCTTCGTGTGAGTGCATGTAAATCAGAGCCACTTCTCCCAGCTTTGGTCGTGCAGGCAGCATTTCCTCCTCCAATCACCTTCTCTCTGTAATAGAGCAGCCTCCTACGAGCTGCTAAGCTGTATGAGCTGTGCGTTCGTTCTTGTGTATTTCGCATGTATCACTTGCGTTGCGCAAAATACTACTTTTGTTAAGTGGGCTGAATGTAATAATTGAGTTGACACTACTATAGTGCAATATTTTTGATAGTTTACAAAGCGATGGAAACTCAATCTAAGCAAAAAGTGGACTTCTTGATCTACCGTCGGAATAAAATTTTTCATGAATTAGGTAAAAATTATTTAAAGGGCACAAAACCTTCGAGTTTGAGTGAGAATGTAAGTGAACACAGGCACAGTGAATGAGTAGAAGTGTTTAATTGTAATGCATTTAGGGTGACAGGCCGTAGATCCTTTGCATAATAGCTTCCACTCAACATTCCAAACAAAAGCTGGCATACAAATTGACCTTTTATACAATTGTGCATATTGTGTACGACTATGCTTATCACTCTGGTACTGTGTCTCATACTATACAAGTTTATAATTCCTTCTTGTTGTATGTAAGTTCTTCTTTGTGACTGTTCCTTAACCTGTGCATTTTTGCTTGCATCACTATGCTACTATCACTGAAATTGTGATAGTCGGGTATTGTCACTGGGCGTCATAATTTAATGTCTGTCAGGGGCCCGTAGAGGTTCTCGCTGCTCAAATGGGAGTAATTTCTGATATTTACATATTTTTCATGTCCTCATTGCTTAATTTTGCGCGCGAGAAAGTGTCCTTCATTGTCATTGAATTGTCACTCTTAGTTACACTAAAATTATGAAAATGTGACACATAGCAATCTGAAACCTTGCCAGCTATGTGCTTGAACTAAAGTAAGTAGATATACAAACATGGGTGCCCTCCACAGCTCACGATGAAAGTGGCACAAAGGCATACATGACTTTTCTCAGACACACAAATATATGCTCACATACCACAGACATATTAGCGCACAGTGGAGAAGTGTGGCTCAATGGTTAGAGCGGCAGACCCTGATGCAGAGATCTGGCCCGGGACCAGGGTTCAATTCCCGCCTCGGCGGGTCTTGGGCTCAATTTCCTCGGACCTGATAATTCTCGCCTCGGTGCCTATTCTAATCATGGGTCCCACTCTGCAACTCTGGGCAATAGCTTGCTTAATCTCCACAACGGCCCCAACAGCGCTGGGATGCCTGGCTTCACCTTGGGGGTGCCCAGGAGTGGACATCTCACAGGGAAAAGCCAGGAAGGGTTCCACAGCGGTATGTGTACAGCGCCGGGACACCCCTTTGGGGGTATAAGTGCGCTTTACAAGTACAAATTTCATTTCACATAAACTTGAATAACATTTCAATAATTTTACTGTAAATCACTTTTTAATCGTGCTTCCTAAAAGAACTCTGCATCCGGGAACGTAATAAGAATACGTTAGCCAGTGGTTGGAGATGGCCCAGAAAAGAATTGTAATATGAGCTAATTTCAGCTCCGTGAATTATTTCCTCTCCTGTCTCCAAGACATAAGGGATTCAATGGCTGTTTAAGAATCACCCATCTGCAATTCGTGCATTTCTATCAGCAGCTCTGCTCGGCGCGCTGCTCCTTCTGCCTGCTGGAGCCAAGGTTCTTCTCTCCTGGGGTGGGCGGGGCTGCTGGGGGCTCGTCCGAGCTGTCCAATAGGCAGGACGTCCGGAGTCTGCCGAACAGAAGGGGATACACGATCCCGAGGGGATACCAGATTTTACACAACACCGGCCCTGCTCACAAGTGTGGGCCAGATGTACTAAACTTTTTAGCAGTACCAAACACTCCGATTCTCAAAATTGGAGTGTGTACCGACTCCAAAAACGGGTTTAGTGCATTCAAAAAACTTTTTAGCAGTTGTAGAGTTTTACAGTCTCCTAAAATGGTTTACAAATGTATAATGAATCGTAATTTGGAAGTAGCGTGTTGCACGCTCTTCCAAACTGAGATTCAGATCCCTATTTATCAGTGGGTTGAGATCTGAATTCGTGCCATTGCGGTTTGGTTTGGTTGTGTTTTCAGGTCTGCTTTAGCCATTGGCTTTTCTCACTGTGAGTGATGGCATTTTGTCCCTGCACATAAGTATATTTTATTCACCCGCACAGTACTGCACATCAGTGGGAGGCTCGTAAGCCACTGTCTCCTTTCATTTTTTGTTTAATCTTTGCATACTATTTTTGGCCTTACCGGTGCTTTTATGGCTTTGAAATGTATTTTGGTTTTGTAGGAGACCCAGCAGCTCCCGACACGCTGCTACAGACTGCACGCTTCAGATTGCTTCCTGTCGTCAGGCAGCTGTCTCTTCATGGATATAGTATTGTTGTGACAGCGCATCAGTCAGTGGAAGTCACAGCGTAGCTGGTATTTCTTTATCTCGGCAATACAAGCTTTTTACCATTACGTGTTCTAGTCCCAGCCGTTGTGTTTTGTGTAGTTGATCTGCCGATTTTCATTATGCAAAAAGACGTTTCGTTTTGCAATCATTCGATCCTGGGAAGATTGTGCGTGCAAACAAAAATCTATTTTTCTTTGGAGAGGTCCTGCAGCTCCCGGCACGCTGCTACCGACTGCTCGTTTCAGATTTCTCTCTCCTTTGTTCCAGGCATCTGTCTCTTCTCATAGATGATATTTTGTCGTGAGGAGGTTTGAGCATCTGGCAGCCATAGCGCAGTGGTTTTGCTGGTGCTTTGGGAGATAGGCAGTTGTTGAGTGTATGACTCTCAACCAGGGTGTTCAATGCAGAAAGTTATCAATTGTTTATTACCTAAAATACTCATGCTAGTAGGCGACCTGCATTTTCCCTGCATTCTCAGTGACTTAGGTGGAGGCAGAACAATGATTTCTCCACTTCGATGTATAGAGACCATTTAGTTCTGATTTGGCTTCTAATAAGGGGTTTAGGGCACTATGGGCCACATGTACGACCATTTCCTTTTGCGAGTTGCAAAAGGGTATGTAGTAATGTGTCTCAGACACATTTTGCAATCCTGAATTGGGTAACAAATAACCTGCCTCTTCAATATTCATGAGGCAGGTGACGGAGCAGGGGAAACAAAATATTTTTTGTACCCCTATGAAATTAATGACCTCATAACACTAATGATACTAACCGTTTGAAAACGCATGAATTAATCAACAAATACACTTTTTAGTAGACATTACACGTGGGCAAACTGCTAAATTTGGCAAATTCTAATTTATTTACAAAATGCGAAGCAATTAATATTAGTATTGTGATTTGCGTAGTGAATAGAGTGAATTGCATGATTTGTGTTGCGTAATAGAATTGTATTGTGGCAAAGAATGCAGATGGTAAGTAAAATGGCTTTAAATGTCGCTTCTGCTAGGTAATATCTAACGCGGGTCTTTAGAATGGCGGGTGGTAAACAGAAAGGCTTATTTTCCATATATTAATTACTATTGTGTTTGTTCTTATATTAGTTTCGTTCGGGCCTGCTAGGCCAATCAATCAATCAATCAATCATGTCACTTATAAAGCGCACTACATACCCGCGAGGGTCTCAAGGCGCTGGGGGAAGAGAGGGGTGGTGCTGCTACTGATCGAAGAGCCAGGTCTTGAGGAGTCTTCTGAAGGCCAGTAGGTCTTGGGTCTGTCGGAGGTTGGTGGGGAGGGTGTTCCAGGTCTTGGCGGCGAGGTGGGAGAAGGATCTGCCGCCGGCGGTCGTTTTCCGGATGCGGGGGACTGTGGCGAGGGCGAGGCTGGTCGAGCGGAGCTGGCGGGTGGGGGTGTAGAAGTTGAGTCGTCTGTTGAGGTAGGCTGGTCCGGAGTTGTGGAGTGCTTTGTGTGCGTGGGTGAGGAGCTTGAAGGTTATCCTCTTGTTGACAGGGAGCCAGTGCAGGTCTCTCAGGTGGGGTGTGATGTGGCTGCGTCGGGGGATGTCGAGGATAAGACGTGCAGAGGCGTTCTGGATGCGTTGCAGCCGTCTCAGGAGCTTAGCCGTCGTTCCTGCGTAGAGGGCGTTTCCGTAGTCCAGCCTGCTGGTGACGAGGGCCTGGGTGACTGTTTTTCTTGTTTCGGTGGGGATCCACTTGAAGATCCTGCGGAGCATTCGGAGGATGTTGAAGCAGGATGAGGAAACGGCGTTGACCTGCTTAGTCATGGAGAGGGTGGGGTCGAGGATGACCCCTAGGTTGCGTACGTGGTCGGTGGGTGGCGGGGCTGTTCCCAGTGATGTTGGCCACCAGGAGTCGTCCCAGGCTGAAGGGTTGGAACCAAGGATGAGGACCTCCGTCTTGTCCGAGTTCAGCTTCAGGCGGCTGGTCCTCATCCATTCGGCGACGGCCTTCATTCCTTCGTGGAGGTGGGCTTTGGCGGTGTGAGGGTCTTTGGTGAGGGAGAGGATCAGCTGGGTGTCGTCGGCGTAGGAGATGATGTTGAGGTTGTGCTGTCGGGCGACGTGGGCGAGGGGTGCCATGTAGATGTTGAACAGCGTTGGGCTGAGGGAGGAGCCTTGGGGTACGCCGCAGATGATCTTGGTGGCCTTGGATCGGAAGGGGCGAGGCGGACGCTTTGTGTTCTGCCGGAAAGGAAGGATGTGGTCCAGTCCAGGGCCTTCTCTTGGATCCCGGCGTCGTGAAGGCGTGTTCGTAGTGTGTGGTGGCAGACCGTGTCGAAGGCGGCTGATAGGTCCAGGAGGATGAGGGCTGCTGTTTCTCCGTTGTCTAGCAGGGTCCTGATGTCATCGGTGGCGGCGATGAGGGCGGTTTCGGTGCTGTGGTTGCTGCGGAAGCCGGACTGGGAAGGGTCCAGGATGTTGTTCTCCTCGAGGTAGCGGGTCAGTTGTTTGTTGACGATTTTCTCGGTGACCTTCGCGGGGAACGGGAGCAGAGAGATGGGTCGGAAGTTCTTGAGGTCCTTGGGGTCTGCCTTGGGTTTCTTGAGTAAGGCGGTGATCTCGGCGTGCTTCCAGCTTTCCGGGAAGGTTGCTGTCTCGAAGGAGATGTTGATTATTTTCCGGAGATGGGGCGCAATGGCTGTACTGGCTTTGTTGAAGATGTGGTGAGGGCACGGGTCTAGCGGTGAACCGGAGTGGATGGTGTTCATGATCTCGCTGGTGTCCTCGTCGTTGATGTTGGTCCAGGAGAGCAGGCGGTTGGTGGTTGTGGGGGCAGTGGTCTCGGTGGTTGCTGGGGCGGTCGTGGTGTTGAAGCTGTCGTGGATGTCGGCAATTTTCCGGTGGAAGAAGGTGGCCAGTGAGTCGCACAGGTCTCGCGACGGCTGGATGTCGTTGGTGTTGGAGCTGGGGTTGGAGAGTTCCTTCACGATGTTGAAGAGCTCTTTGCTGTTGTGTGCGTTGTTGTCTAGGCGGTCTTTGAGTGAGGCCCTTTTGGCGGATCTGATGAGGTGATGGTGACTGCGGGTGGCGCTCTTGTGGGCGGCGTAGCTGTCCGCTGTCCGTTCGTGGAGCCAGATCTTCTCCAGTTTTCGGCATGTTCGTTTGGAGGCCTGGAGGTCTTCGGTGAACCAGGTGGCTTTCTTGCTGGTGTGGCTGTTGGGCGGATTCTTGAGCGGGGCGAGGGTGTTGGCGCAGTCGTCGATCCACTGTCTGAGGTTGCGGGCGGCGGTGTCGGGGTCGGAGGGTTCGGCGGGTGGGCTCAGGGCGAGGGTTGTGGTTAGCTGGACTTCCGTGACTCTGCTCCAGCAGCGGCGAGGCATTTGTTCGGTGCGGTGGTGCGTGGTGGGCTTCCTGTAGGTGAAGTGGATGCAGTGGTGGTCAGTCCAGTGGGGTTCGGAGGTGTGGTTGAAGGAGACGTGTGGGCTTGCGGAAAAGATGGAGTCTAGCGTGTGGCCGGCGGCGTGGGTGGGTGTAGTCACGAGCTGTCTGAGTCCGAGGGTGGCGAGGTTGTCGATCAGGGTGGTGGAGTTGGTGTCCTTGTTGTTCTCGAGGTGGAAGTTCAGGTCCCCGAGGAGGATGTAGTCCGTGGAGGCGATGGCGTGTGTGCTGACGAAGTCAGCGATGGAATCGCTGAACTGTGGTCGGGGTCCGGGGGTCTGTAGATGAGGGTTCCTCTGAGGGTGGTGTTGGGATCGGTGTGGATCTGGAATTGCATGTGTTCGGCAGTGCTGAGGGTGTCGTCGGTGTTGGTTGAGACTCTGAGGGTGTTCCTGTGGACGATGGCGATGCCTCCTCCGACTCCGTTGGTGCGGTCCCTGCGGGTGATCTTGTATCCGTCCGGGATGGCAATGGCGATGTCGGGGGCTGAAGCGGGATTCAGCCAGGTCTCCGTCAGGAATGCGACGTCTGGGGAGGTTGAGTCGAGAAGGTCCCAGAGTTCGATGGCGTGTTTGCGGGCGGAGCGGGTGTTGAGGAGGATGCATCTGAGGTAGTTGGGTTCTTTCCTGGGCGGTGGTTTGGTGTGGCGGGTGCTGGCGAAGCTGCAGTTCCGGCAGGTGAAGGGCCCTTGGGTGCGCTTCGGGGTGGCCCGGTAGCAGGCGTGATCTTTTCCGGGGTTGAGTGCGTGGAGGGTGCTGGCGTCGTATCGGCGTCTGTTGATGTGGCGGGCGCGGGGGATGCCCGGACCAGGGGGTCTGGCGCTGGGCGCGGTCACGGCACAGACGGGCTTGCCTTAGGCGCGCCTTTGGCGCGCCAGCGGCGCGCCCGCTGCGCACGTCCGCTGCGCGGCCACCATAAATGGGGAGGTGGGAGGGAGGAGCAGGGAATGGGGCAGCGAATGGGCAGTGAGGGGGCGGGGCCGCAGGGGCGCAGCGGCGGGAAACAGGCACAGAAGGGAAACCGAGCACAATCAGGGCATCAAGGGGGCACAGAAAGGAAAAAAACGAGCACAATCAGGGGCAGCAAGGGGGCACAGAAAGGAAAAAACGAGCACAATCAGGGGCAGCAAGGGGGCACAGAAAGGAAAAAACTAGCACAATCAGGGGCAGCAAGGGGGCACAGAAAGGAAAAAACGAGCACAATCAGGGGCAGCAAGGGGGCACAGAAAGGAAAAAACGAGCACAATCAGGGGCAGCAAGGGGGCACAGAAAGGAAAAACGAGCACAATCAGGGGCAGCAAGGGGGCACAGAAAGGAAAAACGAGCACAATCAGGGGCAGCAAGGGGGCACAGAAAGGAAAAAACTAGCACAATCAGGGGCAGCAAGGGGGCACAGAAAGGAAAAAACGAGCACAATCAGGGGCAGCAAGGGGGGCACAGAAAGGAAAAACGAGCACAATCAGGGGCAGCAAGGGGGCACAGAAAGGAGAAACGAGCACAATCAGGGGCAGCAGCAGGGCACACAGACGGAGCTGTGTGGTGGGGGAGCGACCTACCAGTCAAGGTCAGGGGTCGCTCTCTTCACCACGCAGCGGCCGCCATAAATGGGGAGGTGGGAGGGAGGAGCAGGGAATGGGGCAGCGAATGGGCAGTGAGGGGGCGGGGCCGCAGGGCGCAGCGGCGGGAAACAGGCACAGAAGGGAAAGCGAGCACAATCAGGGCATCAAGGGGGCACAGAAAGGAAAAAAACGAGCACAATCAGGGGCAGCAAGGGGGCACAGAAAGGAAAAAACGAGCACAATCAGGGGCAGCAAGGGGCACAGAAAGGAAAAAACGAGCACAATCAGGGGCAGCAAGGGGGCACAGAAAGGAAAAAGCAGAGCACAATCAGGGGCAGCAAGGGGGCACAGAAAGGAAAAAGCAGAGCACAATCAGGGGCAGCAAGGGGGCACAGAAAGGAAAAGCGAGCACAATCAGGGGCAGCAAGGGGGCACAGAAAGGAAAAACGAGAACAATCAGGGGCAGCAAGGGGGGCCCAGAAAGGAAAAAACAAGCACAATCAGGGGCAGCAAGGGGGGCACAGAAAGGAAAAAACAAGCACAATCAGGGGCAGCAAGGGGGGCACAGAAAGGAAAAAACAAGCACAATCAGGGGCAGCAAGGGGGCACAGAAAGGAAAAACGAGCACAATCAGGGGCAGCAGCAGGGCACACAGACGGAGCTGTGTGGTGGGGGAGCGACCTGCCATGCTTCTAAAATGGCAGACTGGAAAGGACGAGATCGCGTGCGTTAAACAAGACGGCCCCCACGCAGCCTCAGTACGAATGCTCCAGTCACGTGTATGCGGCCTGTGTTCGGAGTGAGAGATGTCAAGGCCAATCTGACCTGCATTGAAGAAAACGTGCCAAGTATTCAGCATATATGCCTGGGAACAGATGGAAAAGACAAGCGACAGGGAATGAACTAATGTGTGACCATCAAAGATTGTTGCAAAATGAATGAACAAATTGGACTACTTTTGGATAACGTGGTCATGAAACTTATTGTGTGCTTTATTGTCCCCAAACCGGTTCAAACAAGGAGGGTGATGAGGTGACCATCACCACCCCTCCAATGGACCAATTAGCGTGATTCTTGCCCCTAAAGATTGCAACTTTTGAGTGTAGAGAGCCAGAAAGTAGGATATAAGAGGGTCTGCTCTGACGTTGTCAAAAAACTTGCTTATTATTTTTCCACCTTGATGCTGTGAGAGACTCTGTCATTTTGGACTTTGAACTTTGACTGGGGAAGGAACGAGATCGTTGCGGGAATTTTGCCCGGGAGGTGTGTCCGAGGAGGTTAGCGGGACAGTCAGTCAGTTTGGGAGTCCTATCCTGTGATCTGCGATTCATCTTCTTTGGTGAACCATTCTTGTCATCGCCCCTTGGCCGAGGGTAATGCATAATTTCTCATTTTCCTAAAACTTTTCTTAAAATGTTTATTGATATTTCTAAATGTTTTGCTTAATAAAGAATATTACTTATTTGCTTGAAGAATTTTAGATAAAATTATATTTTAACTCTAAAATGAGTCTGTGGTTCTTTAAACAGAGTTTATGATTTAATAAATGTTAAAGGTATCAATCGTGATTGAGCTGGTCTTAATCACCATCAACTGATTCTACTAGTTGGTCCATCGACCGAATAGCGGAGTACCTTGATGTTTAGAACCGACAGGATTCGAAGTTAATGTATATAATGTATAGGATATAATTCTGTCATTTTAATAAGGTATCCCGCTTGTCCAGCTGCTTTTTCTCCTTGACGTTTAATCCAGAAATTGAATGAATGTAGGTATGCGGTGTCATGGGCCCCACCGATATAAGTTTTGTGTAGGTGATTACTGGATCTGGTGTCATAAGGAGAAATTTATATTAGCCGCGCTGGATCAGATTTCTTGGTAGCAGAGTTATGGAGTTCTATAGATTAGTTTGGTGATTTTTGACTATTGATTTTTTCGTGTCTAACACTCTATGTTGAATTTGTATTATGTTATGTATAAGTCGAAATTTTGAAACTTCCGGAAAGTAGGAAGTGGACACGTGTGGCAAGAGAAGTCCCACGGAATTGTGCATTGTCTGATTTCAAATTGGTGATAACACAGGATTGTGTTATGTTAGGGATATTTCATGTATGAATTGCGTTTGAGTGAAATAGCAACAGGTTTTCTTGTGAAACTCTGGCCTTAATTCTCAGGAGCAGTGTAGTCTCCACATGTGTTTTATCCCCAGAGAAACAGGTTCACCCCTTGCTTGAGAGAAGGGTAAGGTAGAGGGAAGTGCTACATTTATCGAACGAAACAGTATTCTTGTAAGTCAGAATAAACTATCTCTTTTGTTTAGCGAAACAGACAATGGTAATGTGTTTTACGTTGTAACTAATCAATTTTTGTCGAAAAGAAAAGCTAAGAAAACTGCCGATAATTTTTGTAAAGGAGGGGTCAGTAGAAGCAGGAGTAGAACTGACGTCAACAAGAACCACGCTGGTATTGGCCAGTTGTGTAGAACGAAGAGTTTCCGGATTGGTGCGTTGGTGTGAGACGCGCTGGGATAGGTCCGAATAGCCGAGCAGCGAAAAGAACCGATTGGGAAAGGATTGTGTAAATTGTTTTGGCAAAAGAACAGTGAAAAGCCTTATTATAATGAATATGAGAGAGAGAAACCGTAATGGTTTGCGAAGCTTAAAAACTTTTTTAAGAAAGATAAGAAGGTTGTGACTAGGGAAGGAGAAGTACTTCCTCCGCCAAAAACGCCAGCATCTCATATGATGTTAAAATATGGCTATCATACTTGCATTTGGTTGGAAAATTGGGCGAAGTATACCAAAGACGATGGAGTATTGGCATTTCCAGAAAATGGTTCGTTTAGCACAGCAGTACTTCGAAATTTGAGAGAAAAGATGATGAAACTTGAGCCGAGACCTAGACCGACACAGTTTGAAGCCTTAGGTGAATGGGAAGATGAGATGTATGATAGGGAAAGACACAGAGGTGCAAAGAATTATAGTTTAGTTCATGGAAGAGTATGGGGTTTGAATCATGAAGACAGGATGAGACAATGGCGGTATGCTAATATGAAGGATGGCTTGTTTCCTGTCAGAACAGTTGAAGAATTTGCAGAGAGAAAATGTACGGAGAAAAAGAAACATGCAGTAACAGAGAGATACGGGTATGGAGTTAGCGACACAGAGGATGAGTTGCTGGAGGACATTTTAAATAAAAGACCCCCTCCATATCAACAGGATTCTGCGGTGGTAACACCAAATGCACCGCCAATGAGAACTGTAATAAATCAAAGCCCTGAACGAATGTCTGAAATAAATAGTCCGTTTAATAAACCAGAAACACCACAGACTGTGAAAGATGATAATGGTAATACAGCTGAATTAGCTAGGACCACAAGAGAGTTGACTGAAAAGATAAGAGAACTGACAAGGAATATGGAAGCTGTGACTGTGCCAGTAACTATAGGGCCAGTAATCCCAGTATTCGAAAATCAAAAGATAGATGAACACTCCTTAACAATTCCATTAAATTCCAATATGCAAAGAGTAAGAGAAGAGATGATTTCAGAAAATAGAGAAAAGGAAGATTCTGTTGGTCCATTTAGGTCAAGTCCACCTGTAAATCTGACAGTTAATGAGAGTCTGATAAATAGGATTCCTATGGGAGCTGAGTCAGCAACTGAAATCCCAGAGAGAAGTGTAAGTTGGGACAAAATCCCTGTGGGTCCGACTGCAGAGGAATTATATGATTGGGTGAGGAGCTTGCAGAAAAAAGATACAGAATCACAACTTTTGGATGTGGTCAGATTAAAGATAGACATGGAGGAATTAATCCTAGGAACTATTGGTACAGATCGGTTGAAGTCCTATCAAGATGATGAATTAATGTTTATGTGTAAAAGTGTCACTTGGAGAGCTAGAAACTTGCATGAAAAATTGGAAGAAACAGCGAATGAACTAGGAGTAGAATTCGGAAAAATTAGAGGATTACAGAAACCGTACAGGGTAGATTTTAGTGAAAAAGACATAGAAAATCTGAACACTTCAGGACGATTGACGCAAATAAAGGAATTGATTGTTTTATTGAGAAAATGGTGTGATGTGGACAAGTGGAGAAGTAGGTGGATAAGGAGAAAGGAGGGAACAACTGATAAAGCATCATTGGCTTTCCCAGTAAAAGAGAAAGAACAAACGGTAATGGAGTATCCAATGAGAGAAGCTCCAGGAGGAAGTTATGTACATGTCCCATGGTCCAGACAAGATATATTGTCATTTACGAATGACTTTCCAAGATTGAGAGAGAAACCTGTAGAATGGTATAGACAGGTAGAAAGGTTTGTAAAAGTTTCAAAAGTATTGTGGGAAGATTTGGATGGTCTGTTTGAGATTGTGGTTGCAGCAGATTTATGGACAAAGTGTAAAATTACAATTGACTGGCCGAAGGAAGAATATCCTAGGGATGCAAAAACAGGAGCCCCAGGTTCAGAAGTAATGAGAAAATATGAACAGGCAATCACATTTTTGAAAAATAAAATCCCACCAAAAGAAACGGACTGGGTAAAGATTGATAGAATGACTCAGGAGAGTAAGGAGTCTGTACATGCCTATTATGAAAGACTACTTTTGGTCTTTAAACAGTATAGTGGATACGAGAATTTGAGTGAAAAGGACATGAGTCATTTTGTGTATAGATTTGTGTATGGCTTGAGACCTGAAATAAGTGAAATGATTAAGCAGCATATGTTATGTTGGCAGAATAGCACAGTAGATGAGGTATTACGGTATGCAAAATATTGCAGTGATGATATTGAGTGTAGACAGCGTAAACTAAAGGAAAAGGCAATGTGGGCACAAGTAAAGGTTGCAGAAAAGCAAGAAGCTCAGATGAACAGTCAGTCTAGTGATGCAGGACAGACCAAATCCAAACCGAATATTGGCAAGGGAAAAGGTCAGATGAGTATAGAAGAAGCCAAAAAGAAATGGCCATGTCATAATTGCGGAAAATTAGGGCACTGGAGAAACGAGTGTAAATTTCCTCCGAAAATTAATACAGAAAATCAATCATTGAATCCACAGGTGCAGAGTGAGGTGAGTTACCAACAGCTGCAACAACAGCCGGTAGTTACTCAACAGTGTCAGGTGCCACAACCACCTCTTCCAAAGAGTGTAAATCCTCAAAGATACAGTACAGAGGCAGGATTCTATGGAGGAGAGCAGGTAACAAAATTGCCGCGCGCAGCTGCAGTTTCGCAGTATTGGTTATGGCAGGATGGAGTGAATCGGATGAAAGTTTATGACGGTGCCTAGGAGAGGAAGAAGAGTGCGTGCTTGGCGCAACTCTAGAGGTAGATCAGTCAGGTCCATTTGTGGATGGAAAAGTGAATGGTGTAAATGTTACATTCCTTGTGGACACTGGTGCTACCCGTTCTACTGTTAGATCAGTGGAAATTCCAAAAACTTCCTCTCTCAGGAGAATCCATCCAAGTTGTAGGTGTTTCGAACAGGCAGATTAAAACCCCTCTTACAAAACCAATAGACGTGGAGATCGGACCATTCAAAGAGATGCATCGTTTTGTGGTGTGTGATTGTAGTCCTGTAAATTTATTGGGACGCGATCTACTTTGCAAAATGAATTGTACCATCTATTGTACCCCAGATGGTATTGCTTTCCAGACACCAGATGAGGATGTTCTGTACAAAATGACAATGGCAGAACTAGAACCAGAAGCGAATGATATGTTTCCTGTGTTTGATGCGGAGAAAATCCCTACTGAATTGAAAGGAATAGTAAGGCCTGATGTATGGGATTTCACAGGTGAAGATATTAGACTAATGAGAGAAGTTGATCCTGTAAAAATTACTGTAAAAGAAGGAACAAATTACCCAAACACCCCGCAGTACAAACTGACACCAGAAATTATTTAAGGAATAACACCTGTAATTAATAAGATGATTGAACAAGGGATTTTGAGAGAAATAATGAGCAGCCCATGTAATTCTCCTATAATGGGACTGAAAAAGCCGAATGGAACATATAGAATAGTACAAGATTTGAAAAAGATTAACAAAATTGTTATTCCTTGCTGCCCAATCGTGCCAAACCCTGCTGTAATATTGTATCAAATCCCACGTGATGCAGAATGGTACACAGTTATTGATTTGTGCCATGCATTCTTTTCGATTCCATTGCATCCTGACAGCCAGCTATTTCTTTGAGTTCCGGTTCGGAGAGCGTATTTTGGCATGGTGCCGAATTCCTCAAGGGTATACTGAGAGTCCTTCGATTTTTAATCAAATTCTAAAGAAATCCTTAGAAGATTTTACAATGCCTGAAAAATCTGTGATGGTCCAATATATTGATGACCTATTAGTGGCATCAAAGACTAGAGAAGCATGTGTTACGGACACCATTGCTTTACTGAATCATTTGACAGAAGGAAGACACAAGGTGTCACCTTCAAAACTGCAATTTTGTCAACAAGAAGTACAGTTCTTAGGTCATAAGATTGAGAAAGGGATGCGAAAAGTAACAACAGAAAGGATCAGGATTATCAAAGGAATGAGAGCCCCAATGACACAGAGAGGTGAGAATGTTCCTTGGAATGGTTGGTTATTGCCGACAATGGATAAGTGGATTTTCATTGATTGCAAAACCTTTACAGCGATTGACAAAGAAGGATGTCAGAGATCCGATTGAATTGGATGAAGAGGAAATGAAGGCTTTCGAGGATCTGAGAACAAGTTTGTGTGAGGCACCGGCATTGGGAATGCCTGATTATGAGAAAGAATTTGAGCTGTATTGTAGTGAGAGAGACGGATGTGCACTTTCAGTGTTAGTGCAAAGGCATGGAAAAATGAAACGACCAATAGCCTATTTTTCAGCTGTTTTAGACCCGGTAGCAAAGGCGTTGCCTGGATGTCTGAAAGCAGTAGCTGCTACTTGTGTGAGTCTGGAACAGAGTGAAGGCATTGTGATGGGATATCCTTTGAAAGTATATGTCCCACACTCAGTCGCAATCCTTCTGACTCGAACAAAAACCCAATTCATGACACATAGTCGGTTGACTAGGTATGAAAAAGTGATCTTGGGTGCAGACAATGTAACCATTGTAAGATGCACAAGTGTGAATCCTTCCACTTCACTGCCAGATGAAGTAAATACAGAAGTCAAGGATGATGTTGATCATAAGTGTTTGTATGTGCTTGAATTTTGCACAAAGCCTCGCTCTGATATTAGGGACGAACCTCTAAAAGAGTCAGATTATGTGATGTTTGTGGACGGGTCATGCCTGAGGACAGATGAGGGAGCTTTAAGTGCTGCGTATGCTGTATGTACGGTAGCAACCATAATGGAAGCGTCTTGTTTGAGAGGAATACGTTCAGCCCAAGTTGCTGAGGTAATTGCTCTGATTCGAGCGTGCCAACTGGGAAAGAATTTCCGAATCACTGTGATCACGGTTAGCCAATACTGCTTTGGAGTGGTCCATGATTTTGGACAGATCTGGTCCCAGAGGGGATTCCTGACTTCCAGAGGGTCTCCTATTAGGAATGGTGAGTTTGCGAAGAAGTTGCTTGAGGTGATACAGCCGCCTAAACAAATTGCGGTGGTAAAATGCTCTGCTCACAAAAATGGAGCTGATTATATTGCGGTGGGTAACAAATTTGCTGACGAATTAGCTCAATATTGTGCCAGAAATATGACTTCATTGAATCGAAGAAGGGAGAAAGAAAATGTTTCATGTCCCTTGCTGTTTACTAACCCAGTTGAAACATGGGATGAGGTAAGACAATTGCAGGAAGAGGCAAGTGATGAGGAAAAAGATATTTGGATAAAATCAGGTTGCAGGCGGAGAGAAGAAGATGAAGTTTGGGTTTACAGGGACGAAAGACCAGTTATGCCCGATAGCATGATCTCTAACATGGCACGGATGTACCATGGATAGGCACACATAGGTAGAGATGCCATGATCAGACTTTTCAAACAGACTTGGTATAACCCAAAATTTAGAGCTATAGCTGAAAGCCTTTGTCAAAGATGCCTTATATGCCAACAGATAAACCCTGGAAGGAAGACGGTAGTGAGTTTGGGAGTAATAGGACGTGAAGGAGGTCCTTTTACCAGAATGCAATTGGATTTCATTAAAATGCCCCCAAGTAACAGACTGAGGTATGTCCTGGTGGTCGTCTGTTTGTTTTCTCGTTGGGTGTAAGCCTATCCGACAAGAAGGAATGATGGAGTTACTGTGGCTAAACTCCTGCTGAGAGAATTCATTCCTAGATATGGTTTTCCAGTAACGATAGAAACAGATAGAGGAACGCATTTTCAGAACGAACTCATCCAACTGATATGCGAAGCACTAGACATTCGACAAAAGCTGCACTGTGCCTACAGACCGGAGGCTTCTGGAGTGGTAGAGCAAGTAAATGCACCATAAAGAATAGATTGGGTAAGATGTGTCAAGCCACAGGACTCAAATGGCCCGACGCCTTACCATTGGTGTTAATGAGCATAAGAAGCATTCCTGACCGAAAAACAGGTCTGAGTCCTCATGAAATAATCATGGGACGAGCAATGAGACAAGCATATGTACCTGTCAACAAACTGCTGACTATAACTGATGATCTCACTATTGCAAAGGATTGGCTGATGTGGTGCATTCTGTATTTCATCAGGTTGGACCGGATGCGACCACTCTTGAAAGAAAACCAGCTCATGATCTGAGTCCAGGAGACTGGGTCCGCATAAAAGTCCACAGAAGAAGAAATTGCTTGGTTCCGTGCTGGGACAAGCCACATCAAGTGATTCTGTTAACAACGACTGCAGTAAAGTGTGCAGGTGTGAAAAATTGGATTCATGCCAGGCATACAATCAGAATTCCAGATCCTGAAGCTCGACCTGTAAGTCGACATCTGGAAATATCAGATACCAGCTCGGCATCTGAAGCAGAGACTGAAACCATCAGAGTTCCAGATCCTGAAGCTCGACCTGTAAGTCGACATCTGGAAGAATCAGGTACCAGTTCGGCATCTGAAGCAGAACCTGAAACGATTAGAGTTCCAGATCTTGAAGATCGACATGTAAGTCGACATCTGGAAATATCAGATATTAGTTCAGCATCTGAAACAGACCAACCTCAATGCAGTAAAAGACAAACAGAAGAATCAGAAAACAAAAGAACAGATATTGAAACAGGAGAAACTGAACTAATAGACAGTGACGGTGAACAGCCAAGTACAAGTTACGGGAAAATTCCTCCGGAAATTGTAGAGGTAACTCAAGAAGATCTAGATTTAGATAGAGAGTTTGGGGAAATTGCGGAAGAAACACGAGGAGGATTAGAGACAAAATTTCAAGAAGGAGAAACACAGGAAAATTTAGATCTAGATAGCGAGATTGGGGAAATTGCGGCAGAAACACGAGGAGGATTAAACTCAAAATTTCAAACAGAAGAAACACAAGAAGGTTCAGATTCAGACAAAGAGACTGAGATCATAAAATTCAAGGTTAGAGAAAGTGAAGTGAGATCTGAAACAGAATCTGAAGAAAGTGAAGACGAAAGAAGGCAAAGAATAGGTCCAAGAAAGAGAACTTGGAGGGTGGAACGAGGAGAAAATGAAAGTGAACTGAAAAGGCCAAGAAAAGGAGACAATTGGCCCAACGAAATTAAGAAACTGAGATATAAGATAATAAATTTGAACAAAAACAATGCAGAACAAGTGAATGAAATAACAAGTCAAGAAAGACAAAGAAAATAAGATAAAAGACAATTGCCGAGTCCCAAAAGAGTGAAAAGACCTAACTTGAAAAACAAGTCACCTGAATGGGTATACATAGCACTGTCTGACATTAAAGAAGTGGACAGCAGTCACGAGAATGCAGACAAAGACTGTGAACAAATGGGTGAGGGTGAAATGCGCCAACCTTGAAAAGTCAAAGAGAGAAAACCGGACTAGACACACAAACTGAATAAAGACAAAGAAAATTTCTGAGCAACCGAAAAGTGCGCTAAAAACAGTTGATCCCAGTCAACGTTAAGTCACTTGAGGTGTGGAAATACATTTTCTGTACATATAAATTAGGTAATTTTTCAACATGGTAGACACTGAGAATAGAAGAACTAGATGTGAGTTTTTCCGTAGATGGTGTAAGATGGGTTTCTATTGTACAGGTTTTCTAATGCGTATCTGGTTCATTTTGGCAATAATAATCCCACTTAGGTTAGTTGTAGAAAATACACCTGTAATTGTGAATGACACAAATAGTGACAATAAATCTAACGTAAAGAACACTGCAACACTGGTAGATAGTACTGATTTCCATAGGGACAAGTCAATAACTGATTTTTCCAAGAATGTCTTCACGAAACTTTTGTACGAATATGTGGAGACAATGGATGTGAGAGATTGTTACGTATGTATGCATTTACCTGCGTCTGTAACAGAAGGTGTGACATATCATCACCTTCCTTTGACGTATGGGATAACTTGTAGTGTTTTAGCTAGTTTATTTTATAAAACTGGTAAATTAGAGTATTATTACACTGACATAGATGCTGTTTTTGCTAAAGTTCCCGTAATCCCTGAACTAAATAAGGTGAAGATTGCAAAGATTCTTGGAGAATTTTTCCTAGAAACAAAAGAATTAACATTAGAATATGCATTTAGACATAATCTTACTTGTGGGTTAAGAAAAGAAGAAAAGGTTTTCTTGGACATGGTAGAAGACTGAAGGGCAAAATTTCAAAGAAAGGCAACAGAAGAAAAGACAAAAACCCCACCTTGGGCGTTTGAAGAGGGAAGTTATGACAAAGGGGAAACAAATGCAGCTATGGTTCTGGATTGGCCCCAACAGGGAAAATTATGTATTAGTAGAGATAACACTTTGTATGATAACTATTTCGTGGGTTCTAGTGAGTGCCGAGATACATACAAAATTCTAGGGGGATGGGGATTCAAAGGAGGAAAAGATCCAGTATTTCCAGGGATCTATTACATTTGCGGAAATAGAGCTTATAGGTTGCCGGACCATTGGTACGGAACATGCTATCTAGGCCTGGTCTTTCCAAAGATTTTTCATGTGGAAAGAGGAACTAAAGGAATTCACGAGATAGGTAAACCATTAACCCGTAGGAGGAGGGAAAGCTTCTCAGAAATAATAGGTGACATTTTTGGAGCATTGATACCAGCAGTGGGTATATCTTTGAATGCATACAAAATTCGGAAATTGTCTACAGTAGTAGATCATTTATCAACGAATACTGCTGGAGGGTTCTTGATGGTAAATACCGAAATGGTTGCCTTGAGAGCTATGGTGATGCAAAATCGACTTGCCCTTGACATTCTTTTGGCAAAAGAGGGTGGAGTCTGTGGAATGCTGAAAGTACAACATTGTTGCACTTACATTCCAGACAAAAGTCAGAATATACAGAAGTATATAAAGAACATTACTGATTTGCATAAAGAAATTGCCCCACTGGAGGTTGAAGGTGCTTGGGAGAGACTTGGCAAAAGTTTTACCTCAATGAAGAAATGGTTCACCGAAATAGGTAGTTCTCTTATTGGGAAAATACTAATTCCAGTGACTTTAGTAATAGTGATAATATCTGTATTGAGATTAGCATATATGTGTATTAAAAGAAGAAAAAGACAAAATAAAGTAAAAGAGAAAATGAGAAAAATAAAGAAAGAGAACGGGAGATGGGAGAGATCGAATTGGAAGAGTTTAAAGAGAACATGTACAAAAGGTCTAAAAGACAAGATGAAAAGAACACGATTGTCTAAATTAACAAATGCAAGTGGACAAGAAACATTTATCTGATAAAATTTTATAGGTTTTAGTGGTGATGTTAAAAATCACCAACGGGGGGAATTGATGGAGCAGGGGAAACAAAATATTTTTTGTACCCCTATGAAATTAATGACCTCATAACACTAATGATACTAACCGTTTGAAAACGCATGAATTAATCAACAAATACACTTTTTAGTAGACATAACACGTGGGCAAACTGCTAAATGTGGCAAATTCTAATTTATTTACAAAATGCGAAGCAATTAATATTAGTATTGTGATTTGCGTAGTGAATAGAGTGAATTGCATGATTTGTGTTGCGTAATAGAATTGTATTGTGGCAAAGAATGCAGATGGTAAGTAAAATGGCTTTAAATGTCGCTTCTGCTAGGTAATATCTAACGCGGGTCTTTAGAATGGCGGTTGGTAAACAGAAAGGCTTATTTTCCATATATTAATTACTATTGTGTTTGTTCTTATATTAGTTTCGTCCCGGCCTGCTAGGCCATGCTTCTAAAATGGCCGACTGGAAAGGACGAGAACGCGTGCGTTAAACAAGATGGCCCCCACGCAGCCTCAGTACGAATGCTCCAGTCACGTGTATGCAGCCTGTGTTTGGAGTGAGAGATGTCAAGGCCAATCTGACCTGCAATAAAGAAAACGTGCCAAGTATTCAGCATATATGCCTGGGAACGGATGGAAAAGACAAGCGACAGGGAATGAACTAATGTGTGACCATCAAAGATTTTTGGATAACGTGGTCATGAAACTTATTGTGTGCTTTATTGTCCCCAAACCGGTTCGAACAAGGAGGGCGATGAGGTGACCATCACCACCCCTCCAATGGACCAATTAGCGTGATTCTTGCCCCTAAAGATTGCAACTTTTGAGTGTAGAGAGCCAGAAAGTAGGGTATAAGAGGGTCTGCTCTGACGTTGTGAAAAAACGTGCTTATTATTTTTCCACCTTGATGCTGTGAGAGACTCTGTCATTTTGGACTTTGAACTTTGACTGGGGAAGGAATGAGATCGTTGTGGGAATTTTGCCCGGGAGGTGCGTCCGAGGAGGTTAGCGGGACAGTCAGTCAGTTTGGGAGTCCTATCCTGTGATCTGCGATTCATCTTCTTTGGTGAACCATTCCTGTCATCGCCCCTTGGCCGAGGGTAATGCATAATTTCTCATTTTCCTAAAACTTTTCTTAAAATGTTTATTGATATTTCTAAATGTTTTGCTTAATAAAGAATATTACTTATTTGCTTGAAAATTTTTAGATAAAATTATATTTTAACTCTAAAATGAGTCTGTGGTTCTTTAAACAGAGTTTATGATTTAATAAATGTTAAAGTTATCAATTGTGATTGAGCTGGTCTTAATCACCATCAACTGATTCTACTAGTTGGTCCATCGACCGAATAGCGGAGTACCTTGATGTTTAGAACCGACAGGATTCAAAGTTAATGTATATAATGTATAGGATATAATTCTGTCATTTTAATAAGGTATCCAGCTTGTCCAACAGCTTTTTCTCCTTGACGTTTAATCCAGAAATTGAATGAATGTATGTATGCGGTGTCATGGGCCCCACCGATATAAGTTGTAGGTGTTTTGTGGATCTGGTGTCATAAGGAGAAATTTATATTAGCCGCGCTGGATCACAGGTCACAATTTGCGACCCATTGGGAATGGGCAGTAACACAGGGATAGTGGCCTGCTGGGGACAGCAGACTCCCATGTCTGTGCTTGCTTTTTAAATAAAGCAACTTTTTTTTTTTTAAATGTAGCTCGTTTTCCTTAAATGAAAGCAGGATGAGTTTAAAAAACAAAAATTAAATGTTTCAGTTTCATTTTTTAAGAGTGGGCAATGGTCCGTGGGACCAAGGCCTTCTCTCAAAAATCGTTTTCGCTGCCAATTACAAAAGGGAAGGGGTCCTCTGGGGACCCCTTCCTGTTTGTGAATGGCTTACCACCTACTTGAAGTAGGTGGTAAACTGTGATTGTTTTGTGACGAAATTCCTGACACAAAACAATCATACATACCTTTGCAACTCGCTATTAGGAAGGGACACCCTTGGAACGCCCGTTCCTAATAGGGACTTGCAAACCCTTTTTTGCAAGCCGGTAGCAGGTCACCAACTCACAAAATAGGGTTGATACATGCTACAACCCTTTTTGTGGTCACAAACGGCCCGAATCTCCATTTGTGACAGCTAAAAACAGTTGTACATGTGGCCCCATGTTTCTTAGATTGAGAGTATTTTATGGACAGTGCGGTTTGTCGATTCCAGAATTCTAGCTTCTTATGTGTGCCTCTTTAAAATTGCTGTATCTCTCATCAAAAGTGTCTGTATGTGCAGATGTCAAGTGTTTTTATTATCCTTAAGGAACTGGTTGAGATGGGAGCAGAGTTACGCCTTATCCTGAGGGCCTTTGAACTGTAAAATGTTCGTACGCCATGGTAGTCTAGGAGGTATTACTATGCGTATGTCCAGGTGAATTTCAATACGGTCATGGTCTGAGACCCCTTTCCGTAATAGAGAGGCTTGCACAAGATGTGTAGCCAATAAGGGTGTTATAAGAAAATAATCAATCCTTGTATGGATGTGATGCAGGCACAAGGTGAACGTGTAATCTCTCTCTCCTGGGGATGGAGCAAGCACCATGGCTCACTAGGGAATTCTCGTGGATCAGGTCAGTTAAAACAGGTTTGTCTTTATGGTGATGCAGGTCAGGGATACCTGTCCTGTTCAATATGGGGCTATTGTGATGTTCCATTCCACCCGCCTGCCCCAGATTACCTTGGATCTAGCAAAAGAAACAAGGAGTCTGTGGATAAGGGAAAGGGAATTCATTTTGTCACTAGCTGGAGCGTATATAGAACCTACTATGAGGTAAGTAGCATAGATTTTGAGTTTTGCGAACACGTACCTCCCCACTTGGTCTTTCCATCTTTGTAAGATTTTATGTGAGAACGATATATGGAGAAGTACTACTTCTACTTTTTTCTGGAAAATTCCCAGGTACACACTCCGTGCATTTTTCTCACCCTTTCGGCACGCATGGATAACATGTCACACCTAGTCCCTGCTTAGCTTGTCACTCTCTTCTGGGGTCATGTGTGTCTCCAGTATCGTGGAATATCATGCCTTTGCCTCCCTAAGAACTTAAGAAATTTCTTAAGTTTGATGTAGAGGGTCAGGCCTTTAACATGAAGGGAAATAACTTTGAATCAATCAACGAATTTATAGATCGCACAGCTACTCAGAGAGTGTCCCGGTGCTGCTAGACTCATTGACCACCTGTACTATCGTGTAGTTCCTAGGAATCCCCAGGACCTGCGCGTTTTGGATGACCTAAACTGAGGGCTTGGTGTCCCAACCGCTTCCGGACACCCCCACAGGATATGTCAGCCATTAGACCAGCTAGCTCTACAGTGCCACTACCACCCCCTATATCTTACAGTGGTGTAGGTGGTTTATTTCAACCACTGAACATGACAACCCTGATTCCTCAGGGATTGTTGAAAACAGTACAGTACTTTTCGCTCAGACACTCGTGCTTGCTTGCTCTCAGAAAATACACAGGATGGCGATTAGGACGTTTCAATAAGTATTTATTGGTCCAGCGACTGCCTTGTGTAAATCATATGTGCTGCGACAATCAGGAGACAGAAGCATATGAAAGAGATTGCAAGTACCAAGATAGTAAATAGTAGATACATTTCTACCATAGTGCTAATAAGATGAACATAAGCAGTTCAGATAAAAACAGTAGCACTTGCATAGTCCTAAAATGCGCCCCCTAAGTAATTTGCCTAGATGTACCTAGCCTAGATCTGTATGTGTAGCATGTATATGCATATATGTATGTAGGTAGCCAAGAAACCACTAGGGAAGAACCAGCCCCGCCACCTGATGGTTGAGAATGAAGGACCCCGTCTCTGCTTCGAGGATGATAGCCCGCAAGGGATGTCAGACCGCTGCGTGTCGAAGATTCAGCATGCAAGACCCCGTGTCAGTTTGGAAGGACTTTTCCTCTAATTTGCAGGGGGGATTAAGAGTCTTATATACTAGAGTGGTCACTCCAGGGTTTCTTCTAGAATAAATATGTTTGGAAAACAGCCACAACTGTTTTGAAAACAATCATGAATTTTTTTCCAAACAAATGCGATCATGCATAGCTGGCTGTTGGTCAAGTGATGACCCTTATACAGAATAATTATACCGTGCCCGAGGACATGTTTATGTACGCCAGGGATTATGATAGAATACCGAGATCCTGGTGTCGAAGAGACGGGAGCAAGCTACTAGGTAAAAGGTCACCTGTTTAGAATCGTTATTGTCGTGTGGATTGAACGATGTATGTAAAATGGGGTATGCATGACAGGATTATCCTAAAGGACATGACACCCACTCCTCATCAAAAGGTCAACAGGGTCAGCTAGGTAATGATAAAGCTAACGCTATAAAAAGGCATAAAAATCATTTACAATAAAATATACTAAAAAGCACTTTTAAAAGCCTGAAAAAATGTCCATAAAAGAAAAGTAATTTCTCCCTAAAAAGCGTTCAGAAAGGTCCTCTAAACTTGTATATATGGTTATTACACTGAGCACCTTGAAAGCCATTACACTCAGTTAGATTAGAGAAGGAGAAAAATAAAACAAAGTCAGTTACGACCTTCAATTTGGTAAATGTTTAAAAGTTGCCAAACGGTTCCCAGCAGAGGAGAGGCCAGATTATTTATGAACCTTGCGCTGAAGACTCAACATCGCTGAACATCGTATCCGCATGTGGCAATCCCTCCAGAACTTCCAGTATCATGTCGAGTGAGCAAAGATGGTCATCTCTGGTTCCCACAGCAGCCGCCAGGGAAGAATTAGATGTCTGCACACCTGAAACCGATGCCTGTACCTCTGGAGCAGAGCCTATTTCCCTTCCAACAGGAGCGGAAGCATCCCTTGGAGGCTCTAGAAATGCCATCATCAACATGGGAATACGCTGTGGACAACTGTACAAGTGGGCCTGCAAGGGCTCCAGGAGCCCTTCTATGTCCAGCGGCGCAAACGATGGAAGTGTCAGATCCAGGTCCAACACGCAGCCAAATCCGCAGAAGAGTCAACAGAACACAGGCAGAACACAGTCTAGCCAGACCAGCCTAAAAGACAGGAACCAATGCTTCCTCAGCTCATGAAGCCGAGGCGTAGTCAGGAAGAACACCATATTCTCATGACAACATCGTTCCAGCAGTGTTCTCTCCATTTCTTGAGGGATTGAGATGTCCATTGGGAAGCAATAGGATTAAAATCAGGATGCCCGCTATCGATAGCAGGACCAAAGGAAGCCTTCCAAAAACGCTTCCAAGTACAGAGTGTATGAAGGCTGGAATTACTCCGAAAAAGGTCTGAAAGGTGGTTAAGAGACCTGACCCAAGGCACTTAAATAAGTGTACGATCCCACTCGTATCAGACATGTTAGATACGATGAACCATTTCTCTGAAATGGATCGGGAAGTTCGTACGGACCAGGGCCTGTATCTCTGATGAAGACCTTGCAACCTGGAGATCAAAAGTCTCTTGGGCTGAAGTTAAGGCCACATTTTGCTGAAACAACATGACTTTCAGTCTGGTCAGCGAATCAAACCATATACTGGAAACATTCAATGAAGGCCAAAGTGGTGCCTCCTTAACTGTGCGAGCCGGGGGAAACAATACTTGCTTACAACAAGCAACCCTGAGGTTTACTGTCATTAGATATGCGATGCCTGGCGCCATCCCGCAACAGCCTTGATCATTCAGCATTAAATAACTCACATTCAAAAATAACTCAAAAACTGGATGAATCACTGCAGATGTGGAGTTTTTCAAGTAGCAAGATAAGTTCGCCTTCGAAGCATTACACGCTCCGTGAAGCAAGACCTCCTTACACACTAAAGATCCACTTAAAGCCTTCTCACAGTCTGTTCCACTTAAGAAAACTTCAGTGTCCTTATTTCTGCACCTATATCTGTACGGTAACTCCCAGGTTTCCTGTATGTACCCTTCACCCAACACTTCATACCTGCCTGCTTGAATGTATCTAAGGCAGTATTGGAACTGGAATGTCGTGATTGGCAGTGTGATATAGCCATGAATTAACCATTCCATAGACGGTGACTCTGCTACTGTAAAGGTAACTTCTCTAATTTTTCAATGAGCAACATGGTGTACTTTGCATCTCTGCGTGCCATGGTCAACTTTCTGTCGGTCAGATTATAAGCCGAAAACAGATTTGGGCCGTTAATGTACCGCCATGGCACATGGCCAGAACGCAATGATTGTAGCATCCAGCTTAAAAGCATAATGGAGCACAATTGAGATTGCCCGTGTTGTAAAATAGACAAATCTTGTTCCATTATGTCAATTGCCAAGGACACAATGTTGCCCAGTGAATAAATACGTGAAGAAAGTGTGGTCATACCATTGTCTACCACAGCCAAGGCCTTTTCTAGGTTAATCCTATCAATTTTATGTAATCTCTCAGCAGCATCCTGTTGGGAGATTTTCCATAGTTCATTGTAGATGGCATATAAGAAGCATTTCTTAAGCAGTTTCTTGGGACCTAGCAAGAAATCCCTAAGATCCATGTTGTCAGCTAGAAGGGACAAGTGTTGTTTCGCCTGTAATAGTGTTGAAGTTTTTAGCCACTCTAGGCACAACTTCCCAACACTATAATAAGTCACTACCTCTGGGTCATCTGTATCTACATAGCGTGGGTCAGGCCTATGGATACTAAACCCTCCGGTGGTACCCTTGAATCTTGTTTGACACTTATTTGTGTCGATAGGCCAAACCAACCATCCCTTTCAATTGGGAGCTGATGAATTGTATGTACCATTCTGTATCATTGCACCCAGCATCTCCTCACTTCTCAGTGTGTTATTTAATATACATTCAATAGGTGTGGGTAAGGGGATGCGTGGTGTTTTGAGGTCTTTAATTTTTGCAAACCCGTAACAGGTAGTCTGTTGCACTGTTCTGTTCAGGAATATTATCTGTAATGGTATGAGGCAAGCTCTAAATAAAGCCTGTCAGTCCCTGAACCTGCCATTCTTTTGTCCCCAGATGGATTTTGTGTCTATTGTGTCCCTCCAATAGTTGAAACCTTGTATAGACAGTTGGGGGATAAAGGTGCTGAATATATAAGCTTGGTATTTGTCAGCATTATTCTCTTCGCAGTTACATTCATTTGATCGAGCTTATAATAGTATGACATTGGGTCTGATGTATTGAACCCTGAAAAGTACGCAGCTTTCTGTGTGAATGTGGCAGAACTACCTTTCGGTGGTGTCGGGCAATATTCCCATTGATGGTAAGTGTTACCAGTGCGTGGGACACCAGCTCTGTGCAAAAAGTGATGATCATAATGCTGGTAACAATACATACTGTCGAAGTCAGGTGTATCTTCATAATATTCCCTATAAGAAAATGCAGTAGATTGTTCTAAATCTGAGAGCATAATATTTTCAGTCTTAATGTCCCAATCATCAGAGAGTGTACTCTGGGTAATGAAATCATCCAGACTGGTACTGGAACTGCTGTAATGTTCACTAGGGACAAGTCTCTTGGTTCACGGTGTGATGACGTATGGGGTTTCAAGACCAAATTCGGTTCACTGATAGAATATCAATGCCAAAAATATCCCCATACACAAACATCGAGTCATAAATATCGATGTCAAAAATATCAACATCCTATCTTTATAATGGTAAGTATTAAAATATCGAAAAAAATACTGATGTACAAAAGATCAATTTTTTTATATATGTAAAAAATAATGTTCAATATATTAAATAATAAAATTAACTTTAAAAAAATCATTTGGATTTAATATACATTTTAACAAATATAAGAAATAAATTTAATTAAAAAAATTTACATATATAAAATGTAATATATATATATATATATATATATATATATATATATATATATATATTTATATATATATTTACTTTAAAACAAATTATAAACTATTAATTTTAATTTATTTTTAAATTTTATAAATATATAAAAATTTACAAATAAATATATATATATATACATACACCTATAACATAAAATCTAATAAAAAAACAATATATTATGAATTAAAACATTAAAATATTTAATAGTCTTTAAACTTAAATGTTGCACTTCATTGAGTGCAACAGTAGGGAAAGTGTTGGATAGCGGAGGGGTAAAAATACTATTCCCACTCCAGTGAGTGCAACATTAGGGAAAGTGTTGGATAGCGTAGGGGTAAAAATTACTATTCCCACTCCAGTGAGTGCAACAGTAGAGAAAGTGTTGGATAGCCGAGGGGTAAAAATGACTATTCTCACTCCAGTGAGTGCAACAGTAGGGAAAGTGTTGGATAGTGGAGGGGTAAAACTTACTATTCCCACTCCAGTGAGTGCAACAGTAGGGAAAGAGTTGGATAGCGGAGGGGTAAAACTTAATATTCTCACTCCAGTGAGTGCAACAGTAGGGAAAGTGTTCGATAGCGGAGGGGTAAAAATTACTATTTCCACTCCAGTGAGTGCAACAGTAGGGAAAGTGTTGGATAGTGGAGAGGTAAAGCTTACTATTCCCACTCCAGTGAGAGCAACAGTAGGGAAAGTGTTGCATAGCGGAGGGGTAAAAAATACTATTCCCACTCCAGTGAGTGCAACAGTAGGGAAGGTGTTGGATAGCGGAGGAGTAAAAATTACTATTCCCACACCAGTGAGTGCAACAGTAGGGAAAGTGTTGGATAGCGAAGGGGTAACAATTACGATTCCCACTCCAGTGAGTGCAACAGTAGGGAAAGTGTTGGATAGCAGAGGGGTAAAAGATAATATTACCATTGGAGTCAGTTCAAAATTAAAAACAAACAAAATATCAACTACAACACAAAAGATTTTAAAAACCAAAAAAGGAAAACATATATAAAAATATAAAAAATTTACAAAAGATAAAAACATATTATAATGTTAAAAAGATCTAACAAATAACTAGAAAGATTTTTTTTAAAAATGTAAAAATAATTTACAAACAATAACTATTTTTAAAAGAAATTATTTATAATCAAAAACCTTAATTACTACATGAATGTAATCTTTTTTATTTCCTACCCTATACCACCACACAATTCACAACACACATCAAAATTCAAAATAAATTTCCGCCATATTTAACATAATTAATTATCAATTAAAGAACTATAATCAATTAAAATACAAATTAAAACAGATAAAAAATTAATTTACTCGCCAAATGTTACCCCTACCGAAACCCACACACAAAATAAAAATAAACAATTACCATAAATATTTATGAATTGATGAATTAATATTAATGATCAACTAATTATTAATTAATTAAACATAAATAACTTTCCACCCACTATCCCAATAAACACCACAACCCACACTTAAAAATCATTACACAATTTTCATAACTAACTTAACTTTAATAAAATAATATCAATTAACAACAACTTAATTAATTAATTTAAATATATCACTTCCCACCCTTTACCACAATAAACCCCAAAACTCACACCTAAAATTAATTACACAATTGCCATATTTAAATTTTAATGAATTAATTAGCATTAATTAATAAATAATTATTAATTAATTATAAATACATTACTTCCCACCCTATTCCCCTATAAACCTCACCACCCGCTCCTAAAAAATAACACAATTAACATAATTAATTACCAATTAATTAATTAATAATAATTAACAACCAATTAATAAATAATTAATAATAAATTAATTCCCACAATTAACATTATGAAATGTTAATTAAATAAATATTAATAAATAAAAATATGAATACATGTATTATAATTAAATTATTTCCCACCCTATTCCCCTATAAACCCACAACCCACTCCTAAAAAAGACACAATTAACATAATTACCAATTAATTAATTAATAATAATTAACAACCAATTAATAATTAATTAATAATACATTAATTCCCTCAATTAACACTATAAAATCTAAATTTAAAAAATACTAATAAATAAAAAATAATTATTAATTTATTATTATTATATTTCTTCCCACCCTATTCCCCTATAAACCCACAACCCGTTACAGAACTAAAAAACGCAAAATGTAATTAAAATAAAATTAATAACTACTAAAAATTTAACAAATATATTAAAAAACAAAAGCAATACTTATACAAAAAAATAGTTCACATACTTTTAAAATACAATCTTAAATACATAACACTAATTAAAACATCGATATTTTAAACAACTATATTTTTGCAAACTACATTAATGACTTCGATATTTTTAAAAACAACATTTCTTACC